>JAJOOH010010884.1:0-41115 GCA_029582605.1 Solanum gracilifrons | reverse complement strand
CAGATTACCTATCACGACAAAGCTACTCAGACTGAGACTGAGGAAGAATATACAATTGAAAAGATACTCAAAGCTATTACTACACTTTGTACAAAAGTGGATAGTATGGACAACGAGATACAAAAGCTAAAGACTAATGAAGATAATCTGAAGTCTAAAGCTAGTAGAGCTATGGATAATAAGAAACATAGTAAGAAACATACTAGTAGAAAGTTAAGAAAAATAAGAAGTTTTAGGTGTTTCCCAATGTCACTTTTTAGCTCTGGAATTTTTCTGTCTTCCGATCGACATAGCTCTTCCGATAATTGTTTTAATCTGAATATTTCTTTAATATTATTTATGATATATTCTAGATATAACATATCTTGGGTTCTTTGGTACATATCTAAAATAGAATATAAATACATTCGATGTTTAAAAATACAATGAATAGCGAGAATGACGAATATAAAGAAAAACTTACTGAAATAATTATAGCGAAAAGACAAGAATTAGAACATAGGCAAAATAGACTTAATAATAACATATTAACAGGAATTTGTGAAAAGGTAGTTCAGGCCTTTGTTGGGTTTCCGCTTTTGCTGGAGCTAGGGGAGGATGCATAAATAGTCTGACCATTTTTGCTTTAGGAAGGTTTTCTCCTTTGGAAGGAGTGGTAGGCTTAAAGGGCCTCACGCTTTCCCTGCAAGAATTCACGTGTTGGAAAATCTGGTAGAGAATTATCTTCTCCTTTGATGAAATCAATTTTGAAATCAAAGCTAGATAGTAGAGCTTGCCATCTAGCAAATATTTGTTTTGAAACAAGATTTTTAACATCTTTTAGCAAGATTTCTTTAGCAGACTTGCAGTCTATCTTAATAAAAATTCTTTGTTAATAAGGTCGTCTTGAAACTTTGTGATACATAACAATATAGACAAAACATCCCTTTTAACAGTTGAATAATATTTTTGTGCGGAATTTCAGATTTCGGATGTAAAACGAACAAGTTGCTCTATAGTTTTAGGATCTACTTTTTGTTTTAGGATTCCTCCATAACTTGTATTCGAAGCATCAGTTTCAATAATCATAAATGCATCAGGGTTAAGATTGTTGTTAATTTCATTCATTACAAACATGCTTTTCTTAGAAAAGTAATGATCCGTCTAGGTTGTCACTTAGACTTCTGGAAAGAACGTTTCATAAGCGGTCTCCCTCTTCTTTCTGCTGACAAAGTCAGATAAAAATTCCAGCACCGCAACAATGGAAGCATTCCTTACAGCCAACTGACTTATGGTGATTTGGTAAGCACCATCAACATTGTAGGGCTTGAACTCTGCACAGACATTAAGCTCAAGCATCAGCTTAAGAAAGAGCAGTCATCTTCTAGGCGAGAACTTAGAAGTTTTTGTTAAGACTTTGGCTTTATCACTTCTCCTGATAGAGTAAAAAAGGACAAAAAAGAAAAGAAGTCTCATCGGAAGAAATCTCGAAGAAGAGATGGTTCTACCAAGACCAGGAGAAAGAAATCCAGGTCCAAGAGGCCTAGAGATGCTAAACCTGATGTTTGTTGGGCATGTGGCAAGACTGGTCATAAAGCTAGTGAATGTCGTTCTAAGACCAAGAAAAAGAAGATCAACCTTCTTGGCATTGATGAAGAAACCAAGGGTAAACACCTTGCTATTCTTGACGAGCCTTTCTCTGAATCTTCAGGATCATCAGATGAATACAGTGATGATGAAGACATTGATCTTGATTATGAATCAGACAACAGTTAATTAGGAAAGGATTGTACTTATACTGAAGCATTTTGTACTTGTGATAGTACTCCTCAGAATATCAGAATCCTTTTAGATAATTCGAAAGAACCTCTTTTTGATGTCATTCAGCACATCAATGATGAAGAAGCTAGGAAACGCTTTCTTCTTGAACTCAAGAACCTTATCCTCAACACGGAAAAACCAAATCCCCGTCCAGTTGTTGAACCATTCAGCATGAAGCAAATCATGAACTGAGAAGGCAACCAGTCTGAGCCTTCTCTTTAGGACTTTCGTCATGAGGTGTCAAGTCTCAAAGAAGAAATCCGTAATATCAAATCTCGAATAGGAAAAGTCGAAGGGGATATCCTTACTGACCAGGTCCAAAAGAAGGCCACTCTACAGGAAACTGATTCAGATCAGGAATCTTCACAATATAAGGATGTTGACTCTATCAACAACGACTATTTGGTGGAACCAATCGTCACCGATACTGGTAACCATCCTTCTACTTCTGTAGCTCCAGGAGTTACCGTCATCTCTTCGAGTAGACCTCAGAGTCATCATATTCCTGTTAAGATTGTTGTTAACAAACATTTTGTGATTAACAAATATGCTTTACTTGACAGCGGTGCAGACTGTAATTGCATAGTAAAAGCTATTGTTCCTACAAAGTATTTACAAAAAGTACTTCAAAATTATACTCCGCTACAGGAGAACTTTTGAAAATAAATTATAAGCTTTCTAAGGCTCATATTTGCAGCAATGGTATTTGTTTAACAAATGATTTTGTAATTACTGAAGATATCAATGAATATATCATTCTTGGTATCCCTTTTATCACTCAGATAAAACCATATTTTACTGATTTAAACGATATTAATACTACTATTCTTGGAAAAGATTTACATTTTTCGCTTGTCAAAACTCTTTCACAGGATGAAAGTAATTTTATAATTAATAACCTTTATCAACATATCACCTTTTTAAAGGATGAAATTCGAGTAAAGAAAATCGAACATATTTAAAAAAACCCCAGAGATGGTTACTAAGATAGCCAATCTTCAAAAAACTTTTGAACAAGAAATATGTTCTGATTTTCCAAATGCTTTTTGGGAACGAAAAAGACATATCGTTGAATTACCATACATCGAAGGATTCAATGAACATGCTATTTCCACTAAGGCAAGGCCCATTCAGATGAATCACGAGATGATGGAATTTTGCAAGAAATAAATTGATACTCTTTTAAAAAAAATAAGATTATCAGAGTTTCTAAATCACCATGGAGTTGCTTTACTTTTTACGTTAACAAAAACGCGGAGAAAGATATAGGAGCACCAAGATTGGTAATCAATTACAAAGCTTTGAACTCCGTTTTAAAATGGATTAGGTATCCAATACCTAACAAAAGAGACCTTTTGAAAAGGACTTTCAAAGCTAATGTTTATAGCAAGTTTGATATTAAATCGGGTTTTTGGCAAATTCAGATTTCTGAAAAGGATAAATATAAAACTACTTTCAATGTCCCCTTTGGACAATATGAATGGAATATTATGCCTTTTGGGCTCAAGAATGCCCCTTCAGAATTTCAAAACATCATGAATTCCATATTCAATGATTATTCCTATATGTCTATTGTTTATATAGATGATGTGCTGATCTTCTCTGAGAACATTGATTCCCATTTCTAACATCTCAATACATTCTTCAAGATTGTCAAGAATAATGGGTTGGTTGTTAGTGCCAAGAAAATGGTACTCTTTCAAACTACCATCAGATTCTTAGGACATGATCTTTACCAGGGTTCTTATAAAACTATTTGCAGAGCCATAGAGTTCCCATCCAAATTCCCTAATGAAATTCTTGATAAAACCCAACTTTAGAGGTTTTTAGGCAGTCTTAATTATGTGGCCGATTTCATTCCAAAAGTCAGACACATTTGTGAGCCTTTATACAAAAGACTTAGAAAAAATCCAGTTCCATGGAGTTCTGAACAAACCCAGGCTGTCATCCGTGTCAAAGCTTTGGTCCAAAATATTCCATGTTTAGAAATCCCCAACCCTGATGCATTTATGATTGTTGAAACTGATGCTTTGGATACAAGTTATGGAGGAATCCTAAAACAAAAAGTAGATCCTGAATCTACAGAGCAACTTGTTTGTTTTACATCCGGAATCTGAAATTCCGCACAAAAGAATTATTCAACTGTTAAAAAGAAAGTTTTGTCTATAGTGCTATGTATCACAAAGTTTCAAGACAACCTTATTAACAAAGAATTTTTATTAAGAGTAGACTGCAAGTCTGCTAAAGAAATCTTGCTAAAAGATGTTAAAAATCTTGTTTCAAAACAAATATTTGCTAGATGGAAAGCTCTACTATCTAGATTTGATTTCAAAATTGATTTCATCAAAGGAGAAGATAATTCTCTACCAGATTTTCTAACACGTGAATTCTTGCAGGGAAAACATGAGGCCCTTTAAGCCTATCACTCCTTCCAAAGGAGAAAACCTTCCTAAAGCAAAATGACCAGACCATTTATTCATCCTCCCCTAGCTCCAGCAAAAGCGGAAACCCAATAAAGGCCTTAACTACCTTTTCACAACAAGTTCATAGCTCTAGCCAAATACCCCAGGCTACCTTGTCCACCACAACCTAAGCTAATAAATCTTAGACCAACAAAACCTATTGACAAAGGAGCATCCTCGAGCTCCTCCATCCAAACCAAAGAAAGTTACACCATAAAAGCTCCTGAATATTTCGCCCAAGCAGTTAATCCAGAATTAACTAAAACCAACCCTTCAACTCCAAAAGATGAAAATTTTGATTTTGTTGTTTCACAAGGTTTGCCTATCATGACATTAAATAAATAATATGGCAATGTCAATATAGGAAATCTGATCAGACCTTGCTACACAGATTCAAACTTCGTGGATACTGATAATCCACTTAAAACAAGAAGATTTTATGAAGCTATTCTCATTGATACTGATTCAATAGATATTGAACATTCCAGGGATGAAAATGACCTTGCCATTATCAAGTATTCCAGGTTCACTATTAAGAGGATCTTGGATCCATTTGAATGGTTTGTAGACCATTTACACACCCATATCGCACTATCAGTGACGCATAGACCGCAAACTTACAATTTGTATGACTACAAGTCAGCATGGATGAGTTTCTTATACCTAAGACCAATACATACTTGGTTTGTCAAATACAGTCCAAACATCACCAAGACTATTATTCCAAGATGATTCTATGAGTGGTGGAATCTTTTCGGAGAAAATAAAGAAGTTCTTCCCCAGCAATTTCTCAATCGATTTGAAGATTTTCATGTCAAAGAAGAAATTACAACGCTACTAGAGCATATTAAAATATGCAATATTATTACTTGGAATTTCTCCAAGAATGAGATTAATCGCATTCAATATTTGTGCAAACAAATAAAAGTTAAAGGTTGGACTCCCAAACAACCTAACTCTAAAGTCCAGTCTCCCAAGGCTAGGCTCTTTCCAAAGCAGAACTCAAAGAGAAATTGAAGCATGCTTTGAAAAATTTAGATAAATATGACGAGAAACAAGTCATGAGATTGCTTGAAGATGCCGCTTCCACTAAGAGCAGCAATGAAGACAACAAAGACACGTGTAATCCTAAAGGATTGGCTTTGGCTTACATGGACCCTGATTACGAATATGAAAAGGACCCCTTTGAAAAAGTAGAGGCAAAGCCGACATTACTTTTTCAAAAGTGGCATTTCACTATTCTAAATTGGCATCCAATGAGAAGCTACAAGACCAAACACCTTTATCAAAAGATGTTTCCATTATCTCTCCACTACTTAAAGAGATTCCCACTCAGCTGCTTTATCAAAAGAAGCAGGCCCCGATGTTTCCACTAAGGAAAAGATATTCTCCACTATATCCACTTTATAAAAGAAGTAGGACCTTCCATTAGTGTCGGCAAGATCCTAGCCCTACACTTGTATGCCTAAGATATAAAGGCACCTACTCCTTCTTCTATATAAGTAAGAGATGTTAGGACATCAGGGACATCAGAAAATTACACATTATTCTAAAAACCTCTCTTCTAACCTATTCCCTACTTTGAAGCAATGCAATAAACTCAGTTTTTTAAGTATTCTATACTTATGTTTTTATAATTCAAGATTATTACATACGATCAATAATAATAATAATAATATTAATATTAATAATAATAATAATAATAATAATAATAATGATAATAATAATAATAATAATGATAATGATATTGATAATGATAATGATAATGATAATGATAATGATAATGATAATGATAATAATGATAATAAAAATATTGATAATAATAATGATAATAATAATAACAATAATAATAATAATAATAATAATAATAATAATAATAATAATAATGATAATGATAATGATAATGATAATGATAATGGTAATGATACTAATAATGATAAATAATAATAATAATAATAATAATAATAATAATAATAAAAACCAGGATCTTAGAAAACGGGAGGTAGTCCGCGCGGTCATCCTCAATCTAGCTTGTTAACATCCGAATTCAAGAAAGTCAAATCGAAATACATACAAATTTTTATATAGTTTAATGACTGTATGGAAGGATTTAATCCTTTTACCCAAGCAAAGGGCCTGCAAGATTCAAATACGTATTGTTAGTGAGCCCATGTGTCTAGCAGTGCTAACCGGGTATGAAGTGCCCTTTTAGCTCCTTATTGGGCTGAAACCACGGCTGACTAGACGGAGTCACTAAGACAAAGCCACTAACTTGTTGTATTGAATCTGACTGTACCACCATCTCGGAACCAAGTCAAAAAACCGTATATAAATTTATTCATATTTAGATAAAGTCTAGATCTTTCATTGTAGATATAAAGTGAAGTTAGTTGTCCGACATAGATATAATTCTTTAGCCGAACATAGTCTCGGCTAGGATCGAAGAAGAGAAGTCTGTAAATAAAAGAAAGGAAATAGAAAGTACCTTGTGGCCAAACACCAGGGCCTATGGAAATTTCTTTGTTTAAGCTCTGGTAATTCTCCGGCAAGCTCACAAATTACAATAAAAGAGAGCGAGTTCTTTTACAAGAGAAGAACAGAGAAAGAGGGTTTTCTAAAACCTGCCCTTCAACTAAAGAAAACAAACTTATTTATAGAAAAGAAAAGCATCTTTGTGTAGGGATAGTGGACCCCTATCTGGGTCTAGTAACAATATATCTACTATTGTTCAGTAGTGTTTCTACCGTTGATAGTGCCTTTCAATGTTCAGGATAAACTTTACACCTCTTTTCCTTTTAGGCTGAATAGGAAATCTTCCGTTTGCTGTAGTGAATCCCCACATGGCTGAGTGTCTTTATCTTCTTGAGCATCATCACTCGTTTCACTTCTCATAGAAGTGTCTGATTTTGCATAGTGAGTGATATTGAGGAGAAGATTCCTCCTAACTTCTTCTAGATATTCATTTATCATGTCTTCTTTGTTTCCATCCTGGATGGAAATCCTTCTTGCAATATGCTTAACAGAGTTATCAGCGACGACTCCTTTGTGAGGAGCAGTATCATAATCTTGAATCTTTTGGGTAATGAGGTCCAGTAATTCTTGACCATATAATGCCTTAATCTTGGGATCCTTCTTCATCAATTTGTCACAAAAAATGTTATAATAAATTCGGTATAAATATGGAATTTGTTCTTCGGTATAACCGACTTTCGAGGTCCATTTATGGATCCAAAGGATAGAGAACTCTATAGAGAAATGTATTTGCTCAATTTGTTCTATATAACAAATATGATCGGTGTGGTATAAATTATTAAGGTCTGGCGAAACCTTAACCCATTATTTGTATAATTTTAAGAAAGGAACCGGCAAAATCTTTATAGTCGGACCGTGGTATGACTACCAGTTCAAGAACTAGTTAGGGATTGGTTCAACAAATATCTTTGCTCAAATCTTAACAAACCATGTATGTTTATGCCTCTCATTATTATAGTAGAGGACTTTACTGAAGGCATTAATATAATCCCAATAGGTAAAACTAGTGGGTACCTTATTTAGACTGATCTGTCTTTCTTTCATCGAGGAAATACCCCAATCTTCTATTGAAATAATCTGCTTTATGATCATCTTGGAGAAGTTATAAACGTTCTCGCTAGTGTTGTATCCTGAGAAGTGCTGAAATTCAGCATTACCAATACTTATCAAAATCGTCTCATAATACGAGCAGTTCTTATATGATTCACCCGGGCAATATTATCCATTAATCAGATATTTCTCTGAATTTCAGAGTTTTCCAAAAGAAATATCATTTATTTTTTGGCTACTTTTTCGTATGATTTGATATCATCATTATCGTCTTTGGCAATGGAGGCAAATGTATCACCTTTTTCCTTTTGTGACAATTATGCCTGTAGCTCTACATATAACAAGCTACCTTCCGAAATATCTTCCAGATGTACTGACGATAATGTCGCCTTCTGTTCTCCCTTGGAGTGCAAGTTTATCAAACTCGTGCCTCCTCTTTGTAATATCAGAGAGTTTGATGAGGATCCATATGAAGATCCTGATGACGATCCGGGGGATGATCTTCCCCTTCCACGCCAGTTGTTTCCCTTGCCTCGACCCTTGGTAACCCAATGAGGGTCCATTCTACAAACAACACATTTTGTTTTAATCATCTATAAGATCATAAAAATCATAATAATTTTGGTAATAATAATTCTGATCATCAAAATTGTTGACTTCTTCAATATTATGAATGGTGAAAATTTCCATCACCATACTATCAATGATTTTCCATAGGATAATCTCCTGTACGTCTTGGTTGAGAGGAACCACCTTTAAGATTGTTACCAATGTTTTATCGGTAAAGAAAGGATTGAGAAAGCTCATTTTTAAGAAGATAGGTATTCTCTAGATAATAAATCTGGAAGAGAGTTATCACTCCCTTTTTTATACTGGATTTCGAAATCAAATGGGGCTAACTGTGCTTGCAACCTAGCGAATATTAATTTCGATGCATCGTGTTTAAAGTCTTTGTCAAACATATATTTGACTGATTGTGCATCCGTTTTTATCAAAAACTTTTGATTGTACAAATCATCTTGACATTTCAAAACACATTTGACGATGGTTAGCATTTCATGGGCCACCGTAGCATATTTTTTCTGAGCATCGCTCCATTTTCCAGAATGAAATCGAATCAAATATTCAGTTTTATCATGAGGATTAATTTTTTCAATATTCCCCCATAACCAGTATTAGACGCATTTGTTTCGACTATCTTCTGCCAAGCGGGGTTAGCAAGGGTTAAACATGGCAAAGATTGAACACGAAGTTTAATATTCTTTACCAAAGTAGTGAGACTATTAGTCCAAGGTGACTTATGATACTTTTTTAGCATGTCGTATAACGGGGCTAAATCACGAGATAAAAACCATTTATGATTATGGTTGGTTTGATAAGATCTCTAATAAACAACTTATAAAAACTACTGAACAATGTCTGGCGTTAAATTTTTCTGAACAGACTATTCGTTTGTTAAATAAACGTGATGTTGATGTTTATAAAAATCAATATAAGTTCTTGCATATTGGCATGGTACAAATTGCTTTCAAGCCTCTAACTCTTAAAGGCTACCTGAAACATTCTTAGCTACTCTCCGCGATGCAAGAAATTTAAATTTCTGACAATCTTTGATGGGTTCGATTGAATCTACAGTAGCTTATGGCCCAGTTTATTTTAATACTCAGCCTAATTTGCAGTTATCATTGACTGATTCTAATATATTAGATGCTTTGACCCTGAATGTTAAAACGCATGGTTATAATTATGCACTTGAATCTGAATTGATCTTCTTGTCATATCGTATCTATCATAAACTGCTTGCTATTTTGAATTCACGATGTAAATTATATGATACATCGGATCAAACTATCTTGGTAGAAACTAATTTTGCCAAATCTAAGGTCACTACTAGAAGACCTATAAAATGGGAAGAAATTAATTTTCCTACTACTTGGACTTTGGAGTCTGTTATACCTCTTGCACAGATGACCGATGCAGTTACTAATTCTGAATATTCTCATATTACTCAGAATTCCGATGGTAAGATTTGCATTCAGTTTGACGAAAAGAGTGTCCCTTATAATAGATATTCATTTTCTGATAGAAGACTTGCTATCCAGCATATTTCGCCTATTGAACCAATTTATGATCTTGCTCGTAATCCTGCTGCTTCTTTGCATACCTTATCATCTGTTATATCTAATGATAAAGATAAAATCAAAATTGATCCTCGATTAAATATAGTTTGAGTAAATGATAAGTCTTTTGATATCTCTGATAAGGATATTCCTTCTACATCCGAAATGGATTTCAATCCTAACGAGGATGCACACCAGATTGATTTTAGTCCAGGTTCACTGGCACAAAAATATATTCAAAATGAATTTTCTAGTGGCAAATGAAACATGTTTAAAACTTGGTTTTTTGACACTTATAGTGCCGATGATTTAAATAATATTTCTCAATAATTTTATAAGACTTGTGTTTTGCATAATCATATTATGTTCTTTGTTCCTTGGTTTATAACTACTTATCTACCTTTATTCATCAACGTGCTTGAACGATCTTATAAAGATGAACCAGGTAATATTGTTAAATCTATTTACCCCCCTCAGGCATAATTTATTTTACCTAATAATACTGGTATAACTTTTACTGCCTTTCAAAAATTTGTGGAAGAAGATATTGCAGCAGTAAGCATCAATGAAATTAATAACTTGATTTCTCAAAACAATTATTTAGGACTTTATGTTAAAGTTATGGGGGAACATATTAGTTCTCTTGATAAAAAATTAGATGAACTAACTGCTTTAATAATCCAGATAAAAACTGATTTAAAACCTTCTGAGAAAGCTTCTACTTCAAACCAACTCTCAGAAATTCCTACTCATGTGCAACGACCCCCTGAGATTCAGGATTTTGTTATAAAGCCTCTTTTTGATCTGGAAGAACTTCTTGATAAAAAGTTTGCTGAATTTAGTGTAAACTAAATTGATCTATTAGAAACCTTTGCTGATGAGCTAGAACAAGCTTTTGATGTTAAAGAGCATGTCGCATTAGAAGTTGATAAACTTTGTGGTTTTCCTAAGAAAAATAGTGGTAATACTAAATTTGCTTATAAGCCTATCATGTAGACTTATTACTATTCCTGGCCGACTCCTCAAGATGTATTGATAGAGGAACATGACAGGAATCAGACTAATACCTCTTATAGTGGTTCTGAAATTTATGAATGGAATCTTGATGGTCTGATTGATAGGCAGTTAACTATTCTTGTTCATCGTATACTGATGTATGCTACTATCTGTAAAAATACTAAAAATATAGATAGAAATTTTTGCAAAATGATTATTGCAGGTTTCACTGGCCAACTTCGAGGTTGGTGGGACAATTATATGAGTTTTGAGGCAAAAATGGCTATGGTAAATGCTACCGCAGACAATGAAGGTGTTGATAACTTGGGTATGGCTTTGGTCAAAAATAGGGAAGATGTTGTTTATACCCTAGTATTGACTATCCTAGAACATTTCAATGGTAGATTTACCAACCAGTGTGAAACTGTTTGCAGTTTGTTGAATGGATTACGATGTAGACATCTGGGAGAATTCCGATGGTATAAGGATACTTATATGAGTCAAGTTATGGAACTACCAGATAATGGTCTGGTCCATTGGAAAGCTAAGTTTATAGACGGCTTGCCCCCTCTTTTTGCTGAGAGAGTTAAAAAGACTCTTAGGACTCAGCAATGAGCTATTCCATATCATACCTTTACTTATGGTAAGTTGATAGGAGCTTGAACTCAAGAAGGAATAAACCTGTGCAATGAATTAAAGCTCTCCAGACAGCTTAAGATAGATAAGCTCAGGGGAAGATCTCAGTTGGGAGACTTCTGCACCTAGTTTGGTTTACCAGATTTAGGTAAGCAGACCAAACATAGAGATTCTAGCAATTCCACCTCTGATAAACCTCATAGGTGGAAAACGTCTAGACGAAGGTCTAGGGAAGAACAGGAAGAGTGTAGAACTCATCATAAATCGAATAGATTTACGAAAAATATGTCTAGGCGGAAACTCTCTAAGATCAAGTGCTACAAGTGTGGTAAATTTGGGTATATAGCACCCAATTGTAAGCTTGAAAAGTTGAAGTCTTTTGAACTAGATGAAGAGGTTCGTGATAATATTTATAGTTTCTTGTACACCTCTGGTTCTGAGTCCGACTATGATTATGATTTTGGCTCAGAAGAAGACATAGATTTGCCTGAGTCTTCAGCTTGTTACTATGAATGCTTGCAGGTGCCATGGTGATATTTGCTCGTGTGAAAATGGTGAATTTTATAAATTACAATCGCAATTCAAAGATTTGAACATTCATACTATTACTTCGGATAATGTGATTGAACTTTTGAAAAAAGTTACTGATAATGATTTGCGTGATAAGATAATTCAATTTGCTGTTAATAACAATGCTAGTTCGTCAAAACCAGTTGAGAAACTTTAAAATGATTTTGAAGCTGAGTATTCTGCACCATATTCTTTGTTTGAAGTTAATAGTAGACTTGTGTCACGACCTGAGAGCACCCCAAGTCGTAACCGGCGTACTCGACCTCTAGGAGGTGTAATACAAGCCTCTTACCATTCATTCATCGCATAGATACTAAAAACCATAAAGAATTAAAAACTTTCCTTACAAAGAAAACATTTCATTAATATAGCAAGTGGAGGACTTCTAGACTTTATACACTTATGTCTCAAACCATCTAATACTTTGAATACAACATTGGGACAAAGCCCATACAAAACTAAAGACATAAAGGAACAAAGTGGATATTGTCCTCAAATCTACGAGGACTCACCATGTCTTCATCTTCAAACACCTTAGAAACCTATCCATCAACCATGGAATATCAATATCTCCAAATCCCTACACTTTAGTCAAAAGGGAAACAAAGGGGTTAGCACAATTAAGTACTAAGTATGGAAACCGTGCAAAAACATGCTAAAAAGGACATTTATTGGAGAAACATGCTTTATGCCATTTTAGTAAAACTTCATGAAATAAAAGTATAAGAATCACATACTTCACATTTCATCAATAATTATACATGACCCTTTTTCACCTTTTACCTTTTACCTTTACCTTGAACCTCCACCTTAAGTAACCTTTAGGCGACACTTGGTGCAATGTATGGATAGCGTCCCATACCACCATCCACACTAAAGCATCACCTTAAGGTTACCAAAAGTGAACTTACCACTTATCATGCTTCATATCACAAGCCATCATGCTCAACTAGTACCAACATACAACACACAAACATATTCATCACATAAGACATTCCATGATCTTAGGACCTTCATCTAAGTTACCTTAATCCACACTTAAGTAAGACATGAAATGGCCGCCTACACAACCTCTCCATACACACCTAAGTGTTCCTCAAAGCTACAATAGACAAAGACATTTACATTTCGACACCTTATGCTAAGTACCTCATTTCATCATTTGTTTTAGACAATTAAGTCAACATTCATCATTAGAGACATTTAGGACACATTCATGCATTTGGAGGACTTTCACATATTAGCCATTAAGGCTTAGGGAACTCACTTTAGTATCTTCAAAGCCTACTCGTGCCATGTGTAGATAACATCCCATACTACTACCTACACGTTGTAGAACCTATCCAATAACTAGATTGCACATCCCACATGATGGGAATAGGCATTAACCGACATAGACCATGCGAGCTAGACATGGAATCCGGTGTCATAAAACCCTACACCATGGAAGGTGTTCTACTTGCCAAGGGTAGAACTAGGACACAACCCATTTAGGCGCATGGTTTAAGGGATATCCAAAGATGTTCATTGGACTCTAGCCTAATCATCGGGAAGAGCCACCATCTTAACCATATCCACTCAGTGCTAAGCCTTAGTTCCCATAGAGTACTTTCATTCACACGTGTGTACTAGAGAGGGCACCATCATTAGTTCTACCGACCCATAACACATCTACTAAGAAGGGCACCACAAGGATCTATCGATTAAGGTTACATTAAGGATATCTCATTAAATCCCCATGGAAGGGTGCCTTAAGCCTACCGGTTCAAGGTTCATCATTTCACACATGAGAAGGGCTACCACCATTAGGTCTACCGATTTCATGGTTTATCAATTAACATTCATGAAAGGGATACCAACATTAGGTCTACCGATCCTAAGATACATTAATCACATCACATTTATTTACATAAAGAGAAGGTGCCCTAGGCCTACCAACACAAAATTACATTCATTAACACATGAAATGGTGCCTTAAGCCTACCGTTTCAAGGTTCATTTAGGAAAGCTCATTGACTTTCTTAGAGAGGGGCACCACCTTTTGGGTTTACCGGTTTCTAAGTCTATCATTTCACACAAGAAGGAGGCACCATCATAAGGTCTACCGCTTCAAGGTTTCACATTCACATAGGGTTGTAGACTCATCATGAAGGGGCACCATGCTTAGGTCTACCGGTTCAAGACATAGCCTAGAATGCCTCTTTAGTCATTCATAGAAGGGCACCAACTTAGGTCTGCCGATCCTAGACATTCATTCATTTATGTAGAGGCACCAACTAAAGGTGTTCCAATTCAAGACATCACATTCCATAACTTTCATGTATCAAGAAGAAGCACCCAAGTCTACCAATTCAAGATATACATCACATTATAAAGATCCTTCACATTCCATCATCATCATGTATGAACAATAAGAGAGGACATACTTTTTATCACAATACAATAACACTTTATTCAAGATCACCTTGGGATCACATGAACACATCTATACTCACAACATGATTACCTTTACTTTATTTGATTCTCATTCAAATCCTTTACATCACATTCACATATTTGATATCATGTCAACACTTCAATTCCTCATATAATGCCTTCAAGGCCATAATCATAATACATTCAATAAGTAAACACCTCCACCATAAGTGGATCACACATCAATCTATCACAATTCTATATCAATTCTACATTAGCAATGAAGTTAGGTCAACTTACCCTTTCCCAAAGCCACAATCACCATTCCTCAATTCTTCAACAATTCTCAATATACAAACGTAGATAATAATAGAAATCAACTATTCAACTCAACCTAAGCATATTTCCATCATCATGCAAATCATAAACATTCAACCCACTTCATAAGCCAAATTTAGGAAACGTTGAAAGACATAGGGTTTCATGGAATTTTCTTTCTTAAAACCACCAATAATCATCAATAATAACATAAATCATCATTAAAAATCATTTAATGCAAGAACCCTGCTAGAGTCGAAATTAGGTTTTTTTGAGTTTTTGAAGAACTTTCAAAATACTTTGATTTGGCTCCTTGAATAGAAGAGGAATCAAAGATAAAGGGTCCCCATACCTTAATCTTCATGAATCCCACGAAAATTGAAGAAGAAACACCATGAAATCCTCAACCCTAGCTTGACTTGACCTTGAGCTCCAAAGGAGTTTCTAGAGAGAACTTTAGGGGAGGGAAGGGTTTTGTTTTGGAAGAATGAAGAATGAGTTCTAAAATTCCATATAAATGTTTAAATACATTTAACATACCATCATACACTTAAAAATAATGACCCACATATTAATTGGGACTAGGGGTGAATTTACCAACTCACCCCTAAGTTGGTCGTGTCCCTCACAACTTGCAGGTCCATTCCACGCCCACCAGACCACGGACCGTGGCCTGGTCCACGCCCCATCAATGGGGTCCGTAGTTTTGGTCTGTGGCTCAAAACCTGCAGGCCTGGTCCACGCCCAAGACCCACGGGCCGTAGGTGGACCTATGAGCCGTGGTTTGGGGTCGTGGATCATGCTGCCTTGGCAGCTTCTTGGCCAAAGATGGGGTCCTCCTCAAGGGCCCTTTGGGTGGTCCTTGGGGAGTCATACCCGGACGTCTAACCCCTACACATGACCAACTACACATAGGAACCATCACCACATGATTTCACCCTTAAACAACACATCAAACTTTGACGACATAACACTAGGACACACTAGCTCCCAAGACTAGTTTCCGAACGTCATGGCGTCTCTTGACGGTTTGACTTCAAAACTCTTTAAACTAAACTTTAAAAGCCAAAATTCATCATTTTAACATGTTACTAACTTCCAACACGCATGTGAAGCTCTAGTTCATCCTATTCCATTTTAGGGTTGTTACAATTTGCTAAACAACCTGTTGTTATACGTGATACTTCTTTTGGTGATTTAAAAGGAGAAATTGAAAATTTGAAAAATGAGACTAAAACTCTTAAACAAGGTCAAATGATTTGTGATCATCGTCTTACTCAGATTGAAATTGCTTCTAGCAAAGGTAAAAATGTTATTGAAGAGAAAGATAATGCTCTTGCAAAACCTGTTGCTTTTGATCCTAAAAAAAATATGTTCTTAGGAATGATGCAAATTGTTACTGCACATAAATGGTATGTTAAATGTTCCATATTGATGTATAATAGTTTCTCTATAACTGATATTGCTATGATTGATAGTGGAGCTGATGTGAGTTGTATTCAGGAAGGTCTAGTACAAACTAAGTATTTTGAAAAAACAACTCATATGGTTAAATCTACTTCTGGACATGCTTTAGATATAAAGTATAAATTGCCTAATATGCGTATTTGTCAAAATAAAGTTTGCATTCCGCATTTCTTTTTCTTGGTAAAAAATCAGTTATACCCTCCAATTATACTTGGAACCCCTTTTATCAATGCTATTTATCCCTTTACCAGCATAACTGCTAAAGGTTTTTCTGCTACTTACAAAGACATGGATGTTAGTTATACTTTTATCACTGATCCTATTTCTCGTGATAATAATGCTTTAATTAATATGAAACAAAAGCATGTTGATTCATTGCAGCTTGAAATGTTTAGTATGAATATATTTGATACTTTAAAATCAACTAAAGTACATGAAAAAATTAAATTAATTTCCGAACAAATAGCCGTTGATATCTGTGCTGACCATCCCAGTGGTTTTTGGAATAAGAAAAAAGCATATTGTCACTCTTCCATACGAAGATAATTTCTCAGAGGATGATATTCCTACAAAGTCTCGTCCTTGCTAGATGAACGCCAAATTGGTTGAATTCTGCAAGAAAGAAATGGATAATTTATTACAGAAAGACCTGATAAAACTTTCTAAATCACCCTGGTCTTGTACTGCATTTTATGTCAATAATGCAGCCGAAAAAGAACGTGGTGTTCCGAGGTTAGTTATAAATTATAAAACTTTAAACAAGTTTTTAAAATGGATTAGGTATCCTATTCCAAATAAAAAAAATTTATTGTCAAGATTGTATGACGCCAATATATTTTCAAAATTTGATCTAAAGTCAGGATATTGACAGATCCAAATATTTAAAGAACATTCTTATAGAGCTGGTTTTAATGTCCCATTTGGACAATATGAATGAAATGTTATGCCATTTGGTTTGAAAAATGCTCCTTCTGAATTTCAAAGAATTATGAATGATATTTTCAACTCATACTTGGATTTCATCATTGTTTATATTGATGACATTTTGGTTTATTCAAAAACTCTAGAAATGCATATTAAGCATTTGGACATTTTAAAGAAAATTGTTATTCAAAACGGTTTGGTGATTTCTAAACCAAAAATGAGTTTATTTCAAACTAATGTCAGATTTTTAGGACATCTTATTTGTAACCCCTATTCAAAGATCTATTGAGTTTGCGTCTAAATTTCCTGATGTTATTACATATATGATGCAATTACAAAGATTCTTGGGAAGTTTGAATTATATTTCATCTTTTTACAAGAATTTATCTCGTGATTTATCCCCTTTATACGATAGGCTAAAAAGGATCATAAGTCACCTTGGACTAATAATCTCACTACTTTGGTAAAGAATATTAAACTTTGTGTTCAATCTTTGCCATGTTTAACCATTGCTAACCCCGCTTGGCAGAAGATAGTCGAGACATATGCGTCTAATAATGGTTATGGAGGAATATTGAAACAAATTAATCCTCATGATAAAACTAAATATCTGATTCGATTTCATTCTGGAAAATGGTGTGATGCTCAGAAAAAAGATGCTACGGTGGCCCATGAAATGCTAACCATCGTCAAATGTGTTTTGAAATTTCAAGATGATTTGTACAATAATTTATTTTTTGATCAAAACGGATGCACATTTAGTCATATATATGTTTGATAAAGACTTTAAACATGATGCATCGAAATTAATATTCGCTAGGTGGGAAGCACAGTTAGCCCCATTTGATTTCGAAATCCAGATCCAAATATTTAAAGAACATTCTTATAGAGCTGGTTTTAATGTCCCATTTGGACAATATGAATGGAATGTTATGCCATTTGGTTTGCAAAATGCTCCTTCTGAATTTCAAATAATTATGAATGATATTTTCAACTCATACTTGGATTTCATCATTGTTTATATTGATGACATTTTGGTTTATTCAAAAACTCTAGAAATGCATATTAAGCATTTGGACATTTTAAAGAAAATTGTTATTCAAAACGGTTTGGTGATTTCTAAACCAAAAATGAGTTTATTTCAAACTAATGTCAGATTTTTAGGACATCTTATTTGTAACCCCTATTCAAAGATCTATTGAATTTGCGTCTAAATTTCCTGATGTTATTACAGATAGGACACAATTACAAAGATTCTTGGGAAGTTTGAATTATATTTCCTCTTTTTACAAGAATTTATCTCGTGATTTATCCCTGTTATACGACAGGCTAAAAAGGATCATAAGTCACCTTGGACTAATAGTCTCACTACTTTGGTAAAGAATATTAAACTTTGTGTTCAATCTTTGCCATGTTTAACCATTGCTAACCCCGCTTGGCAGAAGATAGTCGAGACATATGCGTCTAATAATGGTTATGGAGGAATATTGAAACAAATTAATCCTCATGATAAAACTAAATATCTGATTCGATTTCATTCTGGAAAATGGTGTGATGCTCAAAAAAAAGATGCTACGGTGGCCCATGAAATGCTAACCATCGTCAAATGTGTTTTGAAATTTCAAGATGATTTGTACAATAATTTAGTTTTAGATAAAAATGGATGCACAATCAGTCAAATATATGTTTGATAAAGACTTTAAACACGATGCATCAAAATTAATATTCGCTAGGTGGCAAGCACAGTTAGCCCCATTTGATTTCGAAATCCAGTATAAAAAAGGGAGTGATAACTCTCTTCCAGATTTCATATCTAGAGAATACCTATCTTCTTAAAAATGAGCTTTCTTAATCCTGTCTTTACCGATAAAACATTGGTAACAATCTTAAAGGTGGTTCCTCTCAACCAAGACGTACATAAGATTATCCTAAGGAAAATCATTGATAGTATGATGATGGATATTTTCACCATTCATAATATTGAAGAAGTCATCAATTTTGATGATCATAATTATTATTACCAACATTATTATGATTTTTATGATCTTATAGATGATTAAAACAAAATGTGTTGTTTGTAGAATGGACCCTTTTTGGGTGACCAAGGGTTGAGGCAAGGGAAATAACCTGCGTAGAAGGGAAAGATCATCCCCCAGATTGTCATCAGGATCTTCATATCGATCCTCGTCAAACTCTCCGATATTACAGAGAGGAGGCATGAGTTTGATAAACTTGCACTCCAAGGGAGCACAGAAGGCGACATCATCGTCAGTATATCTGGAAGATATTTCGGAAGGTAGCCCGTTATATGCTGAGTTACAGGCATATTTGTCACAAAAGGAAAAAGGTGATACCTTTGCCTCCATTGCCAAATACGATATTGATGATACTAAAAAGTAGCCAAAAAAGAAATGATATTTCTTTTGGAAAACTCTGAAATTTGGAGAAAAGACGAACCCTAGAAGATATTCTAGCGTTATCTGATTAACGGATTATATTTCCTGGGTGAATCATATAAGACACGCTCGTATTACGAGACGATTTTGATGAGTACTGGTATTGCTGAATTTCAGTACTTCTCTGGATATAACACTAGCGAGAACGTTTATAACTTCTCCAAGATGATCATAAAGCAGATTATTTCAATAGAAGATTGGGGTATTTCCTCGATGAAAGAGAGGCAGACCAGTCTGAATAAGGTACCCACTAGTTTTACCTATTGAGATTATATTAATGCCTTCAGTAAAGTCCTCTACCATAATAATGAGAGGCATAAACATACGTGGTTTGTTAAGATTTGTACAAAGATATTTGCTGAACCAATCCCTAACTGGTTCTTGAACTGGTGGTCATACCACGGTTCGACTATAAAGATTTTGTCGGATCCTTTCTTAAAATTATACAAATAGTGGGTTAAGGTTTCGCCAGACCTTAATAATTTATACCACACCGATCATATTTGTTATATAGAACAAATTGAACAAATCTATTTCTTTATAGAGTTCTCTATCCCTTGGATCCATAAATGGACCCCGAAAGTCGATTATACCGAAGAACAAATTTTGTGTTTATATCAAATTTATTATAATAATTTTTGGGACAAATTGATGAAGAAAAATCCCAAGACTAAGGCATTATATGGTCAAGAATTACTGGACCTCATTACCCAAAAGATTCAAGATTATGGTACTACTCCTCACAAAGGAGTCGTCCATGATAACTCCGTTAAGCATATTGAAAGGAGGATTTCCATCCAGGATGGAAACAAAGAAGACATGATAAATGAATATCTTGAAGAAGTTAGGAGGATTCTTCTCCTCAATATCACTCACTATGCAAAATTAGACACTTCTATGAGAAGTGAAACGAGTGATGATGCTCAAGAAGATAAAGACACTCGACCATGTGGGGATTTGCTACAGCAAACGGAAGATTTCCTATTCAGCCTAAAAGGAAAAGAGGTGTAAAGCTTATCCTAAACATTGAAAGGCACTATCAACAGTAGAAACACTGTTGAACAACAATAGATATACTGTTACTAGGACCCAGATAGGGGCCCACTATCACTGCACAAAGATTCTTTTCTTTTCTATAAATAAGTTTGTTTTCTTTAGTTGAAGGGCAGGTTTAGACAACCCTCTTTCTCTCTTCTTCTCTTGTAAAAGAACTCTCTCTTTTATTATAATTTGTGATCTTGCCGAAGACTTACCGGAGTTTAAATAAAGAAATTTCCATAGGCCCTGGTGTTTGGCCACAAGGTACTTTCTATTTCCTTTCTCTCTTTTATGCATCCTGTATTTATAAACAGTGGTGGTATAAGATATTGTATCCAGATATCTGGACATTACCTACCATGGTTCGTTTTTCCATTTGAGGTCATTATTTTCAAGTAGAAGTATAATTTCTCTTTTGTCATTTAGATCGAATACTTCTTTGTTTTCATCATCCATAAGGATAGTGGATTATATTGGTGGATTATTATCCAATTCCTTTTTGGATTTCATAAAATCCATGGTTTCTTTGTACATTGGGTGGTCTATATTAATAACACTTGTACCACTTGTTGAACCGCTACTATTAGCTGCTATCAACTGTTTATTTCCGTGCTGAACGAGGATATGACCTCCTCTTCCTGAATTAGTTCTTCCTCCTCTTCCCCTTCTTGAAGTGGGGGGGGGGGGGATGATGGCCTTAAGCTCATCCTGAAAAGAAAAACAAATAAGATTATTAATCCAAGTATTCTATAGTGAGAAAGTATGGAAGACTATTATCTTCACCCTTTTTATACTGTATTTTAAAATCAAATGGCGCTAAAAGGGCTTGCCATCTTGCAAACATTTGTTTAGAAACATCATGCTTACAATCTTTGTTAAACATAAACTTAGCTGCCTGACAATCAAGTCTTTCTCAAAAACTTTTGATTATAAAGATCGCCTTGAAATTTAAGCACACATTTTGCTATAGACATGATTTCTTTAGCTATAGTGGCATAATTTTTCTGGGATGTATTCCATTTGCCCGAATAAAATTGAACAATATAATGACGCTTATTGTCAGGACACCATTGTGTCAGTACGCCACCATAACCTATATTTGAAGCATCGGTTTCTACCGTCTTTTCCCAGTTTGGATTGGCCAAAGTGAGGCAAGGAAGGTTTTTAACCTTTTCTTTAATCCTTTTGACTGCTTCAATATGATCATTTGACCAAACCTTAGAATTATTTTTCAATCTGTCATATAAAACAACTGTATCCTTTGCTAAATCCTTTATAAAAGGAGCAACATAATTAAGACTCCCCAGAAATCTCTGCAATTGAGTCTTGTTAGTAATGATATCAGGAAATTTAGAAGCAAATTCAATACTTCTATTAATAGGACTAATGTTTCCTTTTTCAATATTATGACCAAGAAACCTAACATTTGTTTTAAACAAAGCCATTTTAGGTTGAGATAGAACTAACCCATTTTGAGTAATGATCCTTTTAAACAATTCCAAATGTTTAAAATGAGTTTCCACATTTTTAGAAAACACTAAGATATCATCTATATAAACAATTATAAAATTGCTATATGGCATAAAGATGTCATTCACAATTTTCTGAAACTCTGATGGAGCTTTTTTAATCCAAACGGCATAACGCTCCATTCAAATTGTCCCATTGGCACATTAAAGGCAGTTTTAATCCTGTCCGATTCAACAATCTGAATCTACCAATAACCTGATTTCAAATCAAACTTAGAGAATATAATCGCATCATAAACTCTATCTAATAAATCCTTCTTATTAGGAATAGGATACCTGATCTAGGCGTTCCTCTTTCTTGCTCAGCATGTTTATTAACATAGAACGCCATACAAGACCAAGGTGACTTGGAATGCCTTATAAGGCCTTTCTGAAGCAAAGAACTAATTTCCTTTTTGCATAACTAAAAGTATTCTGAGTTCATCTGGCAAGGTCTTGCCCTAGTAGGAATATTATCCTCATTATAACTATCTTCATATGGAAGACTAACAACATGCTTTTTCCTGTTCCAAAAAGCATTAGGATGATCTCCACAAATATCAAGGGATAACTGATTTGTTAAAATGGCTATTTTTTCCTGTAATTTAGGATTTTGTAAAATATGATCAACTTCTATACTATTAATCTCCTGTTTATAAAACTAACTTGATTATTTTTTGAAATCAATTTTGCAGTTAAATTATTTAACATTCTAGTAAAAGGTTTGTTATTCCAAGTACCAATAATTTTATTATTATCCCAATGAGTAAGTGGAAAAATATCATTTATAAAAGAGACGCCTAAAATAATTTGATTTGTGATATCCTTTACTAAAACAAAGCTTTGAGGAACACAAATTTTCCCTTTACAAATAAAAGCTTTTGGTAATTTAAATTCGATATCCATTTTGCTACCATTAGCAGAACGAAGACTATGAGTAGTTTCATGAAAATATCTTGAGGTATTAGACCTTCTTGAATGCAATTTAAATCAGCAGCACTGTCAATAAGAGCAATACATTCCTTTTTATAATTATAATCTCTCAAAAGAGTAATTTTTGTATAAAACTTTTGTGAAGTAAAAGCTTTAAGACTATGTAAAAAGTCTGTTTTATTATTTTGTAAATAAAGATTTTTCATAAAATCCAGACTATTATTTTCCCCTTCAAGAAAAGATGACGATTCAGAGGCATTAACCGAATCTTGAAGACTTTGAATAGCATCGAGTCTTACCTCTATAACGACTTTCTTTTCTTTTAGACGAACAATGTCTTCCTTGAGATTATTAATCTCTTCTTTCAAATCTTTGATAGTTGTAGGAGAACTTATTATTTTTCTCCTTTCAAGTAAGAGGATTTTAACCTCTGCCATGGTATATGAACCATCTTTGGTAGGACTTTCTTCAAGAGTATGATCCTTCTTTTTTCCTATAGAAGAATTACTAATTTTATCAATAATTTGTGCCCTTACTTCTGGATCTTTTATATTTTTTAATAGATCCAAAACATCGTCATTATCAATGACATTAAGGCTTAATTCCTTAAATTGGGAATAGATCTTATAAAGATCATTTTCTTCTCCTTCCCCTTCACATTGCAACCCTTTTTGACAAGGTGAACATTCATCTTCAGAAGTCATATAATCCTATTGTTGAAGAGCTTTAAGATCTTCAGTTGTTGAGGATTCTTCATTACTGCTATCTTCTAACTCTGATTTTCTTGAATCAGAATTAAGTATAATCTTATAAAGGGAATTCTTAATATTATCATTTACATTAAGGCTTTTAATTTTTTCCTTGACTCTGCAATCTTTTGCATAGTGACCAAATCTCCCACATTTGTGGCAAGTATCAGACCTCTTATAAATATGTCGATACTTTTTCCTTCTCTTAGAAGAGTCTCCTTTTCCTTCTTCAGCTCTTCTCAACTCCTTTTCAATTCTCTTTTTCTTCCATTTATCATAATCCTTTTTGGAAGATTTCTTCTTCTTAGGAGTGTATTCCTTGTCCTTAGATTTTTATTTAGGAATATCGAATGTGAATTGTTCGCAAAACTCTCCTAATTGTTGTCTCTCATTTAAGTGATGTCGCTTAATCTGTTGATTCAACTTAATTTCATTGCATAAGGAAAGTCCTTCATGCACACAAGCACTTATCAGTTTTCCATAAGTATATTCCTCATAATTAATGCTGGTATTATCTCCTCTTAGAGATTTCCTTACTCTTTAAGCGAGTGCTATTACATTCTGCTAACTCCATCGCCCTGCATAAGAAAACATTCTTATAATACCTAAATGAAGTAAGTGTCTTACATCTTTGGTTCTGCAGCAAAGTCCTGATGGTCTCACTATTATCAGACCATCTTCCTGAGAAGTGTTCTATAATATTCAGAACCAGTGTATAAACTGCATTCTGGGTATATTGTTCTCCTTCTTGTTTTATTGCTTGGAGAATCTTATCTCTTTGATCTTGATTGAGATAATTATCCCACCAACCTTTTAATTGGCCTGTAAACCCTACTGTGATCATATCTGCAATAGTCTTATCACTATTTTTATTAGTCTTACAGTGGTACTGTACATCAACATTCGATGAACATTTGTATAGATTTGTCTATCCGTATACCCATCTATGTTCCATTCATAGGTTTCCTTTCCGTTATAACTATTAGTTATAATATGTTCATGTTCCTCCAGTAAGACATCTTGAGGAGTAGGCCTAGGATAATAGTACATTCTTTGGACTGGTTTCCTAGCATAATTTTCTGAGATTTTATTAATACCATCAGAAAATTCATTCTTATGACTAGGTTATCCTTCTAAGAAATTCTTAGCATTTATAGGCTCAAGACCACCACCTTTGAATTTCTTAGCTAAGAAATCCTCAAGATCTGAATAATCCTTGATCTTGAAATCATCAATCTCGGCGGAGGTTGTAAGCTGCTATGAGTAACTTTCTCTTTTCCAATTGTCTTAGTAGGTAGCAAAGATATTAGTTTATCAACTTTATCATGTAAATAAATAATATGTTCACCCAATATGCTCATATATATATTTGCATAATTATTTTGCTTAATCATGGCATTGACATGACGAGTAGTAACTAAAGCAGTATCACTTTCAAATAATTTTGAAAAAGCATTAAAGTTAACAATCTTATCATTCTTATTAATTTGCAAAAACTGTTGTCGGGGAAAAACTGATTTAGTAATTTCTCCATTACTTAAAGTAGAAAAAATTTCTAGCATAGAGATATAGTTATGAACATGTTTACACATAAACCAAGGAACAAAATAAACTAAACGATTTATTCCTAAGTCAATAAGATGTTTATAAAATTCTTCTTGAAAATCAAACTGTTCTTCTTTATTAAAATTCTTGAAGAACCAACTTCTAAAAAGTTTCCATTTTCTTCGCTGAAAATCTTTAGCAATTCTGGCCCTTGCCGGTGAACCCGGACTAAAATCAATTTGTTTGTCAGACATCATAAACAAATATCAGGTAGTCAATCCATCTGGAAAGTTCATTTCCGATTCAGTTATATCTAAATCTGAGCTAGGCTTAGGAATAGGTCGAGCAATATTATCTTTATCAATTTTTATATTGTCAGGAGATATATATGAAGAATTAGATCTAGTTATTCTAGATGACATGCTACGATTATCAATACTATCAGGCATGCTAGTAGGATCAGAAAATCTAATTTTAACAGTTCCATCATTCAACTGTTCAACTTCAGAAATCTCAGTATTAATGTTATTTCTGGGTTGGGTAGCACTCTCAATAATCCACTCTTGTGGAAAATCAATTTCTGTCCACTTGATAGGTCTTCTAGTGACTACCTTGGATTTGTCAAAATTAGTTTCTATTAAAATAGTTTCATTTTTAAAATCGATAATTTTGCACATAGGATTTAAAGTATGCAAAAGCTTATAATAAATTCTATAACAAATACAAAAAACTTCAGTGCCAGGTATATAATCATAACCATGAAGTTTAATATTTAACATAAGAGAACTTAATGAGTTTTCATCCTGCAAAGAAATCTGCAA
This sequence comes from Solanum gracilifrons, assembly GCA_029582605.1. Classification (NCBI taxonomy): domain Eukaryota; kingdom Viridiplantae; phylum Streptophyta; class Magnoliopsida; order Solanales; family Solanaceae; genus Solanum; species Solanum gracilifrons. The sequence goes on along the minus strand of JAJOOH010010884.1, from coordinate 14,775 downwards.
ATTGGGATAAACATTAAAATAAACTAGTCTATAAGCTAGACTAGTTTGAATAGTTCCTATTAAAGATTTCTTCCAGTTATAATTTCTACCATCACGTAAAGCTGCAATAAAGCTTTCAGGTAGTCCACGTAAAGGAAGGGGCTTAAAGGCCACCAGTACTAAACCAATATGCATAAAACGATAAGTATCCCTATAAGGGGCTAAATCATTTTTAGATAATAATCTAAAAGTCTGATTATCACTATCAATAGTAATGGTTTCTTCTGTGGTTTTAACCACCTGTTTGAGACCAAGTTTCTCAAAAGTTCCCATATGATATATAATTCTAGGTGATATTTTCCGAATAGTCCCCTTACTAAGTAGATTTAGCTGTTGAGGTATATCATACTATTCTTTCCTATAGTTTTTAACAGTACATTTCTTCTTTATGATATTCATAAAAACAAGTTGTGTTGAACTATAACACCTATTGCTACTATAAGTCCATGGCTCTGATACCATATTTCAACGGATCGCACAATCAGACTATGAGGAACCTTTATGAACATAGGCTAATCTTGGCAAGAGTATATGAAAGCCCTTACTATCCGGGTCCAGCATGAAAATAAGCAGTTGATAGCAACTAATAGTAGCGGTTCAACAAGTGGTATTAATAGAGACCACCCAATGTACAAAGAATTCATGGATTTTATAAAATCCAAAAAGGAATCGAATAATAATACACCAACATATTCCACTATCCTTATGGATGATGAAAACACATAAGTATTCGATCTAAATGACAAAAGAGAAGTTATACTTCTGCTTGAAAATAGTGATCTCAAATGGAAAAACGAACCATGGCAGGTAATGTCTAGATATCTGGATACAGTATCTTATACCACCACTATTTATAAATACAAGATGCATTATGAGATAATACTCTCAGCCACAGGGTCATGTGAGTTCCAACACTTTTACCTTGCTAATACAAAAAAAGTTTATAACTTTTCTAAGATGATTATAAAAAAGATCTTAGCACCAGAAGAATGAGGTATGAGCCTGTTAAAGGAATTAGATTATATCTATCCTGAACAGAAGGTTGTAGTCAAATATAATTACTGGGATTACATTGATGGCTTTAATAAAGCATTGTTATATGAGAATGTTAATAAGAAGCATTCGTGGTTTATCAAAATATGTCCTAATGTGTTTGAAAGGCACATACCAAATTGGTTTTGCAGATGGTGGACGTTATACGATCCTTCGGTAAAATTTTTACCTGAATCATATAAAAAATTATATTCAGAATGGGTAGATATCTCCCCAAAAATTATAAGTTTGCAGGAGGAAAATATATTCTTTGAAGGAATGTCGGTAATGTATTTCTTTATTGAATTTTCTGTCCCATGAATCATGAAATGATCAGTGGAAGTTAATACTACTTCTGAAGGATTTTCATGCTTACGAAGAACATCTTTTACAAAGTTCTGGAGTAAGTTATTACAAAAGAACCCTGAAGGCAAAGTCCATGGTCAAGAAATTGTTGATTTAATAAATGATAAAATTAGCAAATATTATGATATTGCTACATCAGAACCACAAATGGTAGATGATCTTATTCCATTTAAGAGGATTACAAGGAAGCTTCAAATGAAGAAAGGGCTTATCTCTAAATCAGAAGCAATAGCCTTGTATATAGAAGAGGTGAAAAAAGATTTAATGAGAAATCTTGATATTACAATCAAGAAATCTTGATATTACAATCAAGGATGATATCTCCATGTCATTAGCTAGCCATACTAATGATGATGAGGATGGTGCATGCATAGCCGGTGAAGGACAAGATGCTGATAGCAATGAAGAGATCGACATCGAGGCTCTTTTACAAAATTATCAACAGTAGATAGAAGAATCTTCTAATAACATTACAACTGTCAAAGGGAAAAACGAAGTATAAAGACCCCTCATATAGCATAATGGAATACTTTAATAAAGGTTGTCGGCCACATGTAATAAGGCGAATATACTTTTATAACGTAAAGTTAGTGAGAGCCGAAAGTATTGTCGGCTAGTAAAATAATGGAAGGCCATACTAGTTTGTCGGCCTTATCATTTTATTAGTGGCCATTGTTAAAGTGTGGGCCATTATCTTTTATCTTTTTAGATTCCCCTCAGAGCTATATAAGAGGGTGAAGTGTGTTTAGTTAGAGGCATGTTTTAGAACCCCCTCTCTCTCTCTCTAAATATTTTTTTTTTTGTAATATTTTCTAAGGTTTTGAATAAAAGTTTGCAATTTGGTGCATCTTCTAGTGTGGAGTTCGTCTTAAGGTACTTTTATTATTTATTTCTTTTTATGTGTTGAGCCCAAATGATGGGCTAAACTGTTTGTGTTGAGCTATGTCATACTAAGTTACTATAATAAATGGTGTGAGCTGCTATTATGGAGATAGTTTGAACAGTCAGAATAAGGTCATACATAGATTACCCAAGCATAGTTATGAAAGGTCGCTGAAGAGATACGTTGGATTACCCGTGTGGAGGGCGGACCCGGATAGTAAGGGCTTTCATATACTCTTGCCAAGATTATTCTATGTTCATAAAGGTTCCTCATAGTCTGATTGTGCGATCCGTTGAAATATGGTATCAAAGTCATGGACTTATAGTAGCAATTGGTGTTATAGTTCAACACAATTTGTTTTTTATGAATATCATAAAGAAGAAATGTACTGTTAAAAAAATAAAAAAATAAAAAAAATAATAATTACAATAACAATAACAATAACAATAACAATAACAATAACAACAACAATAACAATAGCAATAGCAATAGTGATAACAATAACAATAACAATAACAATAACAACAACAACAACAACAAGAACAATAAGAACAACAAGAACAATTACAATAACAAGAAAAATAAGAATAAGAATAAGAATAAGAATAACCATAATAACCATAACAACAACAACAACAACAATAACAATAACAATAACAATAACAATAACAATAACAATAACATTAACAATAACCATAACCATAACCATAACCATAACCATAACCATAACAATAACAATAACAATAACAATAACAATAACAATAACAATAACAACAACAACAACAACAACAACAACAACAACAACAACAACAACAATAACAACAACAACAATAATAATAATAATAATAATAATAATAATAATAATAATAATAATAATAATAATAATAATAAAGGGTTTGAAAAATACTTCGAGATAGCCTTGGTCATTCACTACATTTTATGTGAACAATGCTGCTGAAAGGGAACGTGGTGTTCCTAGATTGGTTATCAACTATAAACCTTTAAATAAATATTTAAAGTGGATTAGGTATCCTATTCCCAACAAAAAGGATTTGTTGTCTAGATTATATGATGCCAATATATTTTCAAATTTTGATTTAAAATCAGGATATTGGTAGATCCAAATAATTAAAGAGCATGCTTATAGAACTGCTTTCAATGTCCCGTTTGGACAATATGAATGGAACGTAATGCCATTTGGCTTGAAAAATGCACCTTCTGAATTTTAAAAAATAATGAATGATAATTTCAACCCATATTTCAGACTAATGTTAGTTTCCTTGGCCATTATATTTGTCAGGGGAAAGTTACCCCAATTCAAAGGTCAATTGGCTTTGCTTCAAAATTTTCGGATGTTATTACCGACAGGACTCAATTATAAAGATTTTTGGGAAGTTTAAATTACATATCCCCCTTTTACAAAAAAATATCTCATGATTTCGCCTCGTTATATGAAAGGCTTAAAAAGGACTATAAATCTCCTTGGACTGATAGTCATACAACTTTGGTGAAAAATATTAAACTGCGTGTTCAATCTTTGCCTTGTCTAACTCTTGCTAACCCTGCGTGGCAAAAAATTATTGAGATTGATGCATCTAACATTGGCTATGGTGGGATTCTTAAACAAACTAATCCCAATCATAAAAATGAATATCTGATCAGATTTCATCCTGGAAAATGGAGCGAAGCCCAGAAAAAATATGCTACGGTAGCTCATGAAATGCTAACCATCGTTAAATGTGTACTGAAGTTTCAGGACAATTTATATAATCAAATGTTTTTGATAAAAACAGATGCTCAATCGGTGAAGTATATGTTCAATAAAGATTTTAAAAATGATGCTTCAAAATTGATTTTTGCTAGGTGGCAGGCCCAGTTGGCTCCTTTTGATTTTGAAATACAATATAAAAAATGAGTTGATAACTCGTTACCGAATTTCTTATCCAGCGAATACCTTCAATAAGATGTTTTTCTTAACTCTCTTAAATGAAGAAACCCTCGTTACTATACTCAAGGCTCTTTCTTTTCCATCGTTATTACCTAAGAGATCTGAAAGATCTTATCCTTAAAAAGGTTATGGGTGATATTTTGAGAGAAGAAGATTTCTCTCATATTCTTATAGAATATTACTCCGATGAAGGTTATTACTCCGAATAAATAGGATGGACTCTCCTTGGGTGACCAAGGGTCGAGGCAAGGGAAATAACCCATGAGGAAGGGGAAGATCATCCCCAGGATCATCATTAGGATCGTCATATGGATCCTCGTCCAACTCCCCAATTTTGCAGCGAGGAGGAATGAGTTTGATAAACTCAAAAATATCTCAAACTGCGGCATCATCAATACATCTGGAAGATGTTCAGGAAGATAGCCCGCTATATGCACATCTACAAGCATATTTATCCCAGAAGCAAAGCGATACCTTTGCCTCTATAGCTAAAGACGATATTGACGTATCAAAATCGTACGAAAAGGTAGCAAAGAAAGAAGTAATATTTCTTTTGGAAAACTCTGAAATACGGAGAAAAGAAGAACCCTGGTAGATATTCCAGTGATACTTGATTAACATATTATATTTCCCGGGTGAGTCATACAAATCCCGCTCCTATTATGAGGCCATATTGATGAACACGGTAGTGTTGAATTTCAGCACTTCTCAGGATATAACACCCGCAAGAACGTTTATAACTTCTCCAAAATGATTATAAAGCAGATTATTCCTATCGAAGATTGGGGTATTTCCTTAATGAATGAAAGGCAGATCAGCCTGAACAAAGTCCCTACGAACTTCACCTATTGGGATTATATTAATGCTTTTAATAAAGTCCTCTACTACAATAATAAGAGGCATAAGCATACTTGGTTTATTAAAGTTTGTGCAAAGATATTTGTCAACCCAATCCCTAATTGGTTCTTGAACTACTAGTCATACCACGGTCCAACGACAAAGATTTTGCCTGACCCCTTTCTAAAGTTATACAAAGAATGGGTTAAAGTTTCTCCAGATCTTCACAACTTATATCACCAAGAACATATCTATTATATGGAAAAAATTGAACAAATATATTTCTTTATAGAGTTCTCTATTCCCTAGATTCATAAATAGACCTCGGAAGTAGGTTTTACCGACGAACAAATTCCTTGTTTATATCGAACTTATTATAATAACTTTTGGGACAAGTTGATGAAGAAGGATCCCAAGACAAAGTCCTTATATGGTCAAGAAGTTCTGGACCTTATTACCCAGAAAATCCAAGAATATGGTACTTCTCCTCACAACGGGATAATCGCGGACAACTCCGTTAAGCATATGGCCAGAATAATTTCCAATCAAGAGGGAAATAAAGACGAAATGATTAATAATTATTTAGATGAAGTCAGGAGGAATCTACTCCTCAATATCACTCATTACGTAAAATCAGACACGTCTATGCGGAGTGAAACGAGTGATGATACTTAAGAGGCTCAACTTTGTGAGTTAAACGAACAAGCTTCAGAAGATGCTCTGAAGAAGGCGGAAGATTTCCTCCGTGAGATAAGAAGGAAGGAAAAGATGTGAAAATTATCTTGAATAGTAAAAGTTACTATCAACAGTAGAAACACTGTTGAGCAACAGTAGATACACTATTACTGTACATATGAGACCCATTGTTAAGGGCCTACTTCTACTGTACAAAGATTCTTTTTTGTTCTATAAATTAGTTTGTTTTCTTTTAGTGGAGGGCAGGTTCCAAAACACACAACTCTCTCTACTTTCTCTCTTTATTGTAAATCTCTCTTAGTTTGTAAAGTGTTCAGTTTACTGGAGTTCTACCGGAAGTAAATAAATTGTGGATAGTTCTCTCATAGGCCCTGGTGTTGGACATAGTTACAAGGTACTTTTATACTTCCTTCTTTATCTTTTTGTTTCTCCGATCTAAAGCCGTGACTATGTCCGGCTAAAGGATTCATATCTATGTCGAATATCTAACTTCTCTTTTATATTTAACATGAAAGATCTAGACTTTATCTAAATATAAATAAATTTATATATGGTTTCTTGACTTGGTTCCGAGATAGTGGTACATTCGAATTTAATACAAGAAGTTATTAGCTTTGTCTTAGTGACTCCGTCTAGCCAGCCGTGGTTTTTAGCCCGTTATTGAGTTGAAAAGGACGCTCCATACCCGGTTAGAATTGCTAGACATATGATCTCAATAACAATACGTATTGAATCTTGACAGACCCTTTGCTCGGGTAAAAAGGATTAGATCCTTCCATACAACCATTAAACTATATAAAAATTTGTATATATTTCGATTCGGATTTACTCCATGAATTCGGATGTTAACAAGCTAGATTGAAGATGGCCGCATGGACTATCGCCCTGTCTTGTGAGATCCTGATATGTTGGTATTAGAGCCTAGGAACTTTCATGGTAAATATGAAATTGATGTGAAGTATACGACATAGATTTGATCTTTTCTTCATGGATCTTGGAGAAATGAGTACTAAAAGTACTAGATTGGAAGATGTAGATATACCTCAAAACCTTGATTTGTTAAACAAATAGACTTTTCCGAAAATTGATATTAAAACCATTTATGATTATGGTTGGTTTGATAAGATATCTCATAAATAGTTAATTAAAACAACTGAGCAACATTGGGCATTAAATTCATTCGAACAGACTATTAGTTTGTTAAATAAACGTGATATTGAACTTTATAAATCTCAGTGTAATTTCTTGCATATTTGCATGGTTCAGATTGCGTTTAAACCTTGAACTCTTAAAGGGTTACCAGAGACATTTTTAGCTGTTCTTCGTGATGCTCGAAATCTGAATTTTAGACAATCGTTGATGGGATCTATTGAATCCACAGTTGCATATGGCCCTATGTACTTTAATACGAAACCTAATTTGCAATTATCTTTGACTGATACTAATATTCTTGATGCTTTGACTTTGAATGTTAAAACGTATGGTTATAATTATGCACCTAGATCTGAACTGGTTTGCCTATCTTATAGAATTTATTTTAAATTGCTTTCTACATTAAATCCAAGATGTAGGTTATACGATACACCTGATCAAACTATTTTAGTAGAAGCTAATTTTGCAAAATCTAAGGTCATTACTAGAAGACCTATAAAATGGGAAGAAATTAATTTTCCGACTACTTGGACTTTGGATTCAGTTATATCTCCTAGTCAGATGACGGATGTTGTCACTAATTCTGAATATTCTCATATTACTCAAAATTCTAATGGTAAGATTTGCATTCAATTTGATGATAAGAGTGTTTCTTATAATGGACATTCATTTTCTGATAGAAATCGGCTTGCTATCCAACATATTTCGCCTATTTAACCGGTGTATGGTCCAACTCGAAATCGTGCTGCTTCTTTGCATACCATACCTTCTATTGTATCTGCTAATAGAATAAAAATTGATCCTCGTTTGAATATTGTGCAAGCTCATGATAATTCTTCTGATGTTTCTGATAAGGATATTCCTTCTACATCCAGGATGGATTTTAATCTTAGCAATACTTGATGATGAATGTACACCAAATAGATTTTAGTCTAAGTTAACTGGCAAGAAAGTACATTCAAAATGAATTTTTAAGTGATAAATGGAACCAGTTTAAAACTTGGTTTTTTTACTCTTATAGCACTGAGGATTTAAATAATATCTCTCAAGAGTTTTATGAAACTTGTGCTTTACATAATCAAATTATGTCTTTTGTACCTTGGTTTAGAACCACGTATTTGCCTTTATTCATCAACGTGCTTGAACGATCTTACAATGACGGATCTGGTAATATTATTAAGGTTGTGTATCCACCTCAGTCACCTTTTATTTTACCAAATAATACTAGTATTACTTTTACTCCGTTTAAAAAATTTGTTGAAGAAGATGTTGCGGCAATCATCATCACTGAAATTAATAATTTGATTTCTCAAAACAATTATTTGGGTCTTTATGTTAAAGTTTTGGGAGAACATATTAGTTCTCTTGATAAGAAATTGGATGAATTAACTTCTTTGATAATTCAAATAAAGAATGATTTAAAAACTTCTGAAACAGCTTCTACTTCAAAAACTTTTGAAGCTCAGACTATTGCTTGTCCTGTGTAGGGTGCCCCCGAGATTCCAGATTTTAAATTTAAACAATTTTATGATTTAGAAGAACTTCTTGATAATAAGTTGTCTGAATTTGGTGCTAAACCTATGGATTTGTCAGAAACTTTTGATGATGAAATGGAAAACACCTTTGATTTTAACGATTATGTTTCTTTGGAGTTTAATAAACTTCATGGCTATCCCAAGAAAAATAGTGGTAAATTTGCTCATAAACCTAGCATTCAAACTTATTATTATTCCAAACTAACTCCTCAAGATGTGCTTATAGAGGAACAAGACAGAGAAACGAGACTGGAATCAGACCAATACCTCTTATAGTGGATCTGAAATTTATGAATGGAATCTTGATGGTTTGACTGATCGTCAATTAAATATTCTTGTGCATAGAATGCTTATGTATGTAACTATTTGTAGAAGCGTGAAAAACACAGTTAGAAATATTTGCAAGATGATTATTGCAGGTTTTACTGGCGAACTTTGAGGTTGGTGGGATAATTACATGAGCATCGAAGCTAAAGCAGTGGTGATTAATGGTACTTCTGATACTGAAGGTGTTGATAACTTGGGTATGGCTCTAGTAAAAAATAGAGAAGATGCGGTTTATACTTTGGTCTTGACCATTTTGGAGCATTTTAATGGTAGATTTACCAATCAGCATGAGACTATTCGTACATTGTTGAATAGTATTCATTGTAGAACCTTAGGAGAATTCCGATGGTATAAAGATACTTACATGAGTAAGGTTATGGAATTGCCCGAAAACGGTTATGATCATTGGAAAGCTAATTTTATAGACAACCTTCCTCCTTTATTCACCGAAAGAGTTAAGAAAACTCTAAGGAATGCAATTGGAGAAATTCCTTATAACAGTTATACTTATGGTAAGCTGATAGGAGTTTGCACACAAGAAGGTATAAACTTGTGCAATGAATTGAAGCTCTCCAGACAACTTAAGATTGATAAGCTCAAGGAAAGATCTCAGATATGAGACTTTTGTACCCAGTTTGGTTTGCCTGATGTTTCGGAAAATAGCAAGAAGAAGAAGCATAGAGACTCTAGAGATGCTAGAGATCCTGATAAACCTTATAGGAAGAGGAGGTCTAGACATAGATCTAAGGAAAAGCGGGACGCAAGGAAAGCCTCTCGTAAGTCTACTAGATTTACCAAGAATAGGTCTAAGCGAGAACTCGGCAATACTAAGTGTTATAAGTGTGGAAATTTCGGTCATATAGCACCCAACTGCAAGCTTGAAAAGCTGAAGACTTGGAGTTAGATGAAGAAATTCATGACAAGGTTTATAGTTTCTTATACATCTCTGGTTCTGAGTTTGATTATGATTCAGATTCTAGTTCTGAGGAAGAAATTAATACAATAAAAATGTTCTTAAGTAATGCGGAGGTAAGATAAACAAAACTTACAAGAAATTGATGTTTATTGCATAACTTCAAACATGGAAATAGATTAGAAAGGAGGTTTTCAAAGAGTATAGAAATATATCCAATATTTTCTGATGCCTCTAAACATTAATGAAGGCTTCCTTATATAGGAGAGGGAGTAGTTGTCTTTACATCTTAGGCATACAAGTGGACGACTAAGATATTTCCGACAATAATGGAGGGTCCTACTTCTTTTGATAAAGTAGAGATAATGGAGAATATCTTTTCTTTGTGGAAACACCTGGGCCTACTTCTTTTGACAAGGTGGATTAAGGGGGAATCTTTTTTTGAGAATAGAGACGTCTGCTTCTTATATTATGAGAAAATGGAAACATCTTTTTAGAAGGTGTTTTGTCTTGTAGCTTCTCATTGGATGCCAATTTGGAATAGTGAAATGCCACTAATGGAAAAGTAATTCCGGCTTTGCCTCTACTTTTACACAAGGGTCCTTTTCCTATTCGTAATCGGGCTCCATGTAAGCCAAAGCCAATCCTTTGGGGCACACATGTCACCGTTATCTTCATTGATGCTTTTGGTGGAAGCGGCATCTTTGATCATTTTCATAATCTGTTTCTCGTCGTATTTTTCTAAATTATCCAATGCATCCTTCAATTTCTTTTTGAGCGCTACTTTGGATGAATTCTTTGACGATGAAATTGCCCTGTCTTGTGACTGAATTTTAGTGCTAGGTTGTTTGGGAATCCAACCTTTGACTTGAATTTACTTACACAAATATTGAATTCGATCAATATCATTCTTGGAGAAATTCCAAGTAATAATATAGGATATCCTTTTTTGGATATAATATTTGCATAATTTGATATGCTCTGGCAATGTAGTGATTTCTTCTTTGACCTGAAACTCTTCATATCGTTTGAGAAATTGTTGGGGAAAAACTTCTTTATTTCCTTCGAAAAGGTTCCACCATTCATAGAACCATCTTGGAATAATGGCCTTGGTGATGCCTGGACTATATTTCACAAACCCAGTGTGTCTTGGCTTCAAGTAAAGGAAATTCATCCATTCTGACTTGTAGTCATACCAATTGTAGGTTTGTGGCCTATTTGTCACCGATAGTGCAATAGGAGTATGTAAATGGTCTACAAACCATTCAAATGGATCCAAGATCTTCTTAATAGTAAACCTTGAATATTTAATAATAGCAGGGTTGTTCTCATCCCTAGAGTGTTCAATCTCTATTGAATCGGTATCAATGAGAATGGCTTCATAAAATCGTCTTGTCTTAAGTGGATTGTCAGTATCCACAAAATTAGAATTCGTGTAGCAAAGTTTGATCAGATGTCCTGTATCAACATTGCCATATTCTTTGTTAAGTTCCATGATAGGCAAAACCTGTGAAACAACAAAATCAAAAGTTTCTTATTTTGGATTGGGAGTTGGAGTTTGAGGGATGGTTTTTGTTAACTCTGGGTTAACTGCTTGGGCGAAAGACTCAGGGGTTTTCATGGCATAACTTTCCTTTGTTTGAATAGAGGAGCTCGAGGATGCTCATTTGTCAAACAATTTTGTTGGTCTTAGGTTGATAAACTTTGGTTTAGGGGGACAAGGCAGCTTTGGGGGCTGTGATTGTAATGGACAAGGTAGCCTTGGATATTCGGCTAGGGCTGCGAACTTATTTTGGAAAGGTAGTTTTGGCCTTTGTGGAGCTTCAGCTTTTGCTGGGGCTAGTGGATGATGGATAAATGGTCTAGCCATTTTTTCTTTGGGAAGGTTGTCTCCTTTGGAAGGAGTGATAGGTTTAAACGACCTCATGCTTTCCCTGCAAGAATTCACGAGATAGGAAATCTGGTACAGAATTATCTTCTTCTTTGATAAAATCAATTTTGAAATTAAAGCTAGATAGTAGAGCTTGCCATCTAGCAAGTATTTGTTTTGAAACAAGGTTTTTAACATCTTTTTGCAAGATTTCTTTAGTAGATTTACAATCTACTCTTAATAAAAATTCTTTATTGATAAGGTCGTCTTGAAACTTAGTGATACATAGCACTATATACAAAAAATCCTTTTTAACTGCTGAATAATTTTTTTGAGCGGAATTTCGGATGTAAGACGAACCAGTTGCTCTGTAGATTCAAGATCTACTTTTTGTTTAAGGATTCCTCCATAACCTGCATCAGACGCATCAGTCTCAACAATCATAAACACATCAGGGTTGGGGATTCCTGGACATGGAATATTTTGGACCAAAGCCTTGACACGAATGACAGCCTAAGTTTATTCAAAACTTTAAGGAAAGGGTTTTTTTCTAAGTCTTTTATATAAAGGCTCACAAATATGTCTGACTTTAGGAATGAAATCAGCAACATAATTCAGGCTTCCTAAGAGAACCTTTGAAGTTGGGTTTTATCAAAAATTTCATTAGGAAATTTGGACGAGAACTCAATGGCTCTGCAAATAGGTTTGTAAGAACCCTGATAAAGGTCTTGTCCCAAAAACCTGATAGTAGTTTGAAAGAGTACCATTTTCTTGGCACTGACAACTAACCCATTGTTTTTAACAATTTTGAAGAAAGTATTTAGATGTTTAAAATGAGAATCATTGTTCTCAGAGAAAATCAACACATCATCTATAAAGAAAATAGACATGTAAGAATAATCATTAAAAATGGAATTCATAATTTTTTGGAATTCCAAAGGGGGTTCTTAAGCCCAAAAGGCATTACATTCCATTCATACTGTCCAAAAGGGACGTTGAAAGCAGTTTTATATTTATCTTTTTCTGAAATATGAATTTACCAAAAATCCGATTTCATATCAAACTTGCTATAAACATTAGCTTTGAAGGTCCTTTTCAAAAGGTCTCTTTTGTTAGGTATTGGATACCTGAGCTATGGAAGAAAGGAAAAATAATCATAAAAGATTAAGAAAAGTAAAAAGAAAATTCACCAAACTATACCCAGAATATAAAATATTAAATATCACTAAAACAGATAAACATAAATTAGACCAACTAATAGATACCATATCTAAATAGAATATAAATATATCCAATATTTAAAGAAACAATGAACAAAGAACAGTATAAACAAAATCTTATTGAAACAATTATAACAAAAAGACAAGAATTAAGACATAGGCAAAATAGACTTAGCAACAATATATTTGCAGGAACTTGTAAAAAATCTATAGTAGCACAGAGAAAAAATATTTTATATCTACAGATACAAATAGAAAATTTAGAATATAAATTTCAACACAATCTATAAATGAATAAAGAAGAATATGCAATAGATGAAAAAACATTTGAAAATTCCGATGGATTAAAAATAAAAATTGTATTTTCTAATCTAGGAAGAAGATTTAAGAAAATAGGTGATAATCTAAACTTAATGTTAGAAAAAGAGACAGTAAAATTAGAAGATAGCTTAACTGCTATGGTAAGAATAACAAGAGAAAATGAAGAAATAGATAGACAAAAGGAAATTGAAAAGATAAAACAATAGGCTAAAAAGGAAATACAACAAGTAGAAGAAATAAAAAACACTACTAGAATTAAAAAAGAATTAGCAATATTCAAGGAAATGTATAAAATAAAACAAAGAGAAAAATAACAGGAAGCAAATGTAACAGCTGAGATAAATAAATTTAAAGAAAAATTGCAATTAGAAGAAAATCAAGATAATGAAATAGGAATTGATGAAATAAATGATAATGATCTAGAAGAACAACATTCAGAAACAAGAGAAACTTATACGGAACTCTTAGCAAACATAGATAATACAAAGAATCTAGAAGTAAATACAGGAGACATAGACATGTTTGAAAAACCCAGTACATCAGGAGTAAAAAATCCAAAAACCTTAAATCCAAGATATTATAATGCAAACTATGAACAATATGATAGATAAAAAACTATATGGAATAAAAGATTAAATAAAAAATGGACACCTAAACCAATAACTGAACAACATAATTTCTTAGATTTAGACTGTGTAGCAGATATAAATTAAACAATCCAATTATGGATGGGATACATATCAAATAAATTAATAGATAACAAAATAGGAATGACCGAAACACCAGGATATATAGAGAGAACATTTATAGGAACAACACAACTATGACTACAAAATTTAACAAATGAGAGTTTAAACACTCTAAGAAGTAATAAAAAATTTGACGGTGAAATAGCTACAACAAATATGGAAATATTGTATAAATATGAAATAACTATAAGAAATGAATTCAGTAGTATGACAACAGAAGTAGAAGAACAAAATAAAGAAAAGATTATAAACAGAAATCTAATGACAAAATTAACAATATGTAATATGTGTTATATAGATGAATATACATGTGCATTTAGAAAATACTACTATAAAGGAACATATAGTACAGAAGAAAGTAAAGAAATAAGGAAACTATATTTTACAAAATTACCAGAACCTTTTAGTTCAAAAGTAATAAAAAATTGGAATGAAGCAGGACTAACAAATACCTTAGGAGCCAGAATGAAATTCTTACAAAGATGGTTTATAGAACTATGAGAAAAACATAAAGAAGAAATAAAAATGGAAAAAATATTAGTAAAAACTTAGCATGTTGTAAAAATAAAATAGTACCCCAATTTGGATGTACGGATAGGTATTATAAAAAGAAGTATAATCAAAATAGAAACTATAAAAAATATAGATCAAAATATAAGTATAAAAGGCTAAGGAGGAAATACTATGTAAAAAACTACAAAACTAAAAGACCATATAGACCAAAGAAAAAACTAACGGAATTGTCACACCCCAAATCCGGATGTGATGGCACATGTCCATTTCCCACCGGACACGTCAGCCTAACCCAACCACAACAATAGAGAAGTAGAAATACGAGAATAAAAGATAATAAATAAGCAGAAGACTTTAATTAAGACTCAACACTA
>JAJOOH010010883.1:0-30967 GCA_029582605.1 Solanum gracilifrons | reverse complement strand
AATTATATTTAAATCATTATATCAATATTAATTTATTCTTTTATTCATGTAGGTATAATATTGATTGAAAATTTGAATATGTACATTTTAATTTAACAAAATAAAATTTTAATTAAAAATATTTTATAATAGATATTTAAAATAAATTTTCTTTATAAGATAATATTATTTATATTTTTTCCAATTATAAATAAGTGGAAATTAATCTTTTAATTTGACAATTGTTGAAACAATGCCTCCTACAATCCTTCTTTCTCTAATTTCTTGTATATTACTATTGTTGCATGTTTCACTTGTGGGTTAATTATTCTTTTGGGTATGTCAGGTTGGCATCATCGGAGTGTGGGGTGCAGGAGGAATTGGGAAAACTACTTTGGTGAAGAATTTGAACAATGAGCTTAAACAGATTGACGTGTCAATTAGGTCTAAACTGTCTTTTGGTATTGTGATATGGGTTACAGTACCCAAACCGCCAATAGACATAAGAAAGGTTCAAGCACAAATTGCCGACAGATTAAACGTAAAGGTAGATACCGAGGGAAGTGAAGAAAGCAATGCTAGCAAAATCTATCAAAGGCTTAGGCAGGAAAAGTGTTTCCTTGTCATACTAGATGATGTTTGGGAAGCTATAGATTTGGATAATGTAGGTGTGCCCCAACCAAAAGATCAAGCAGGAAGCAAGGTTATTATAACTTCTCGATTTTGGGATGTTTGTAACCAAATGAAAATTGACACCGAAATGAAGGTTTACACATTGAAGGAGAATGAATCTTGGGCTCTGTTTATCAAAAATGTGGGAGATGTTGCCAATCGGACGGATATTCAGCCATTGGCAATGGAAATTGCAAGAGAGTGTGATGGTTTACCTTTAGCAATCACTGTTATTGGAGCATCTATGAGAGGGAAGAACATGGCCGAGCAATGGAAAGATGCTTTGGAATCACTTAGAAAGTCTGAACCTAATGCCACATATGTAAGAGATAAGGTTTACAAGGTCATCAAATGGAGTTATGATTCTTTAGAGCAAAGAGGCAATGACATTCAAAGTTGTTTCTTGTATTGCTCCTTATATCCAGCGTCTATTCCAACAAATGATCTCATACATTGCTGGTGGGCAGAGGGGTTCCTTGGTGAACACGACACATATGAAAAAGCTTACAACAGGGGAATCACAATTATTGAGGAACTAAAAAATGTCTGTTTACTAGAAAAAGATGGGGTGGATAGTTGGGTGAAGATGCATGATGTGGTTCGTGATGTTGCTAAATGGATAGATAAATCCATTTCACATAATGAAGTGCCAGCTTCTGTCAAGAGAATGTCTTTCATAAGCAACAAAATTGAACATCTTCCTGATAACCTCACGGAATGCCCAGAGACAACAACTTTACTATTGCAAGACAATTATAGCCTTGAGGAAATTCCCCATGAATTCTTTTTGTTATTTCCAGCCCTAAGAGTTGTGAATCTGAGTGAAACTGGTATTAGAGCACTGCCTTGTTCCATCAATAGTTTATGTCAATTACGTACTCTAATACTACAAAGGTGCCGCATGTTGAACGAGTTACCAGCTATTGGTAATCTTTGCAATTTGCAGTTGCTTGATTGTGTTAGGACAGAGTTATGTTGTCTGCCGGAAGGAATGGACAAGTTGACAAATCTGAGGCTATTAAATATGACTTTAGGTAGGTTGAAGGAGAGCATCGACCTGGGGGTTTTCCACGAGTTGCAAAGGCTTGAAATGTTACATCTACGCATAAGAAGTGGAGGTGTTGTTGGAGCAACTTCTTTTGATGAGATATCACATCTACCCAATCTGACATCACTTTTGATTTACTTGGATAGCTCATCAATTTCAATTTCGAAAAGTGACCAGTACACCTGGATGAAAAGATTGAAAAGATTTCACATTACAGTTGGGAATACTTCAACTCATGATGAGGTACCATTCAACAAGTCAACAAGGGCGATATGCCTCGCAGGTTTTGACATTTTCAAAAGCAAAGTCTGGCTCTCAAGCATGTTGCAGTTTGCTTCATATTTGTACTTGGAAGAATGCATGGGTCTCACGGAGTTCATTCGGAACAACAGTTTTGATGGATTAAAATCACTATACATTTTTGGCTGCTCTTATGATTTTGGACCATCCATAGAAGGAAGTGGACAGTTTGATGATCCTATGCCAAATCTGGAATATCTCAGATTCTATTCTGTAGATCATTTAAAGAGTGTTTCTGATTTCGGTCATTTTCTGGGTCTAAGATTTTCTAAATTACGCAAACTGGATATATCCCATTGTGGTAATTTAACATGTCTTTTTAATGTTGGTGGAGCTTTTTCTGTACCCAGGCACTTGGAAGAAATTACACTTTCCTATTGTTTTAAGCTGACAACAGAGTTACTGGCACAATGCGGCTCAAGTCAGACGACATTCGTTAGCTCAGAAATTCCAAGAGTCCGAAAGTTACTCTTGTATAGTTTAAACGCATTAAGAACGTTTGGGGAGCCAGAGAGTATGTGGGAACACCTGGAGGAACTTGAGGTGAACAATTGCTATATTATAAGGAAGTTGCCTCTCTCTATTCAAACCTCCAACAAAATCAAAAAAATAAGAGGAAGATCAGAATGGTGGAGCAGCCTGGAGTGGGATGACGAAAAATACAAATCAAATTTAGAGCATTGCTTCACTGCCATATAAAAGTATGGATGCCCATGTTAGCTGAAATTCGACGTGTGAGTTTATTTTATTATGAGTGAACATAATATTTCAGATTTGACTTCTAGGGTTGGGGTGGACTTTTTTATTTGATTGTCATCAAGCCAAAAATAAATATAGCAATATAAATGTCATTAGATTCATATTCTTATGACAAGTATGTATTATTTGAAATAGGGGTGTACATGACTGGATTGGTTCGGGTTTTTCAAATATCAAATCAAACCATTTGTGTCGGATTTTTGAATTTATAAATCAAACCAAACCAATAAAACTCAAGTTTTTGAACCTCGGGTTTTTCGGATTTTTGGGTTTTTCTGGTAAAGTGTTCATACAAACATATAATTTACTTGTACTTCAAATATTTCTTTAGTCCTACCAAAATGCAACTATCTAAGGTGTTTCTTAAGAAAATAACACAAAATATGATATGATTAATGACACTAAAAAATCCAACAAAAAAATAATAATGAAATTGTGTAAAACAAATATTGCAAATTAATAAGTCATAATGAAAATGATCATAATTTAAAAATACTAAATCATGCTAAAATAAATTTAATAAGTATTAGTTACATTACTAAATATTAAAGAAAATTAAAATTAGATTATGTATTTTAATTGTCTAAACCTATGTAAAACTAAAGAACAAATATTCAATATTATTGTTTTTCACTTTCATGGGTCACTTACTCCTATTTTTTCTTTATCTCAACATCGAGCAAAAATCTGATGGTATAATATAATTATTCAAAGTTGATAAAAAATTAAAAACAATAGATACAAAAATATATAGGAGGATAAGAAGAAGAGATTCGTCTTATTTTTTAAAACGTGGGGAGATTTTTTTTTTAAAAAAAAAGAGGGTAAAGTTATCTTCTTCTTTTTTTGTTGTTTAAAATGAATATATTTTAAGATTTAAAATATTTTAAATTTCAGATTATAAATTAACTTTGTTAATTGAATATGCATTATGTTTTAAAAAACTTCATCGTGCATAAGTATTCTTCTCCTTTAAACAGATTTTAAGATTTAAATTGTTTTTAATTTTAATTTCAGGTTTTAAATTAATTTTGTTGATTACTTGGTTAATATATTTTTTTTGGTTCCTTTTCTGATTTTAATTTAAGTATTTCCTTACTAAATTATTTTATATAAATATTTCTCCTATTATATATTTAATTTTTTCCTTTCCTGCAATAGAATTTGTGGCCCTGACATCAACATCCTTGTTTTATCTTCTTCATTGCTAATAACAACCTATTTTCAATTCACTGATAACCATCCGAAACATAACATTTTAGAATTTCAAAATATTTGTAATATAAAAAGTATGTTTTTCGTGAAAAGAATTCTTTCAAAGAAGCATAACTTACCATCAGACCAATAATTGTAACATTATTGTATTCTTTGATTGGATATTGACATATATAGAAAATCTCTTTCACTAATAGAGGATTGATCCCTCCTTGGATGTGTCTTAATTTGATATATATATATATATATATAATGTCTGCACATGTATTTAAAAAACTTATTTGTGAATTACTGACATAATGCTTAAATGATGATGATCGCTATGTAAGATATGTTATTCATGTCTTGCAAGAAAGAATAAAAATTTTACAGTTTGATATCAACCAGACCATACCATTACAAGAATCAGACAAACAAAAGAGTTCTCCATCTCATTCCAAAATGGATAAGACGGGTGTGCATTCCCCAAAGAATGTAGAAAGAGCTATTGTATCGGCTAAAGGTACAGCTAGTCCTGTTCAAATGGTAACGGGTAAGACTTATCAAATCTGTTGATGGCTGACACTTTGCCAAAAAGTGTGAGGATTTTACCAGTCAATTTTAATAATGCAGCCACAACAGGAACAGAGACAAGCAAGAAGACTAAAGGTTTTTTACTAAAAAGATAAAAAGATTGAACGATTAATACAGAGTTCGCTCCACAAGATACTCAGCGAAAAGACTAAAGAAGTCGTACGAGAACATCCAAACCCAGAACCAGAAAAGATAGACTCTGATCCTGAAGGTTCAGGAAATGACAAATACAATCCCTCTATGGATCAATTTGCTGAAGACCTCAATGAAGACAATGACTCAGGAATGAGTTTTGACTCCATAGCACTACACAACCTAGACACGTAAAATGTAAAACACACGCAAGCAATGACAATCAAAAAGAAAAGACAAAAAAGGATATGTAAGCAATGACATCACAAGCCACTACTAAAAAGAAAACAATAAAGAAGACTCCACCAAAAGCGGGAAAAAGAGGACAATTATTTTGACAAAGTTTTCAAAGACCATGTGACGATGGGGCCCAAAGAGCACCGGCAGGTAAAGAAAGCTTATTCAAAGTTTGAAATCCGAATTTGAAGTCCGATCTCTCAACTATAAATAAGAGACATTTTCCACCAACAAGAGGAGAGCAAGGAGAAAGAGAGAAAAGAGAGGAAGCAAGCAGAGCATAATAGAGAGAATAGTTTCAGAGTTCTTCAAGTTTTAAGTTTTGCATATTTAAAAAAAAAAAGAAAAAAAAGAGTGAAGTAAGTTGTTTGTGTACAAAGAGTGTGAGTAATTGCTTTTTTGTCACTGCAAGGTCACCCGGGGACTCCCGAAAGGGTAACCTCATTCCGACCATTATCATGTAAGTAGTTATCAGTTTTCTAGATCTTAGTAAGTTCTCGAAGCAGGTGCTAAGAATATGGGCTAAGGAAAAGAGATGAACAGAGTAAAAAAAAGAGTAATTTTGGGAGAAATTACTTAGATTTAGTAAACAAAAACTACTAAACTAGATAACGGAGCAGGAAGAGGGAGTACTGAGTAGGATTTTACAACCTAATTTACAAACGCATCTTAACACAACCTAATTTTATTTAAAATTGTATCAATTTTATTTAAACGTATCAATTTTATTTAACCGTATTTATTTGGTATCAGACCCCTATACAAATACAAAAAAGAAGGAAAAATCACCCCATATACATATTTAAGAGTAAATATTACGGGTTTTAAACCTACTTTTAAAAATTTCTTGCTTATAACAGATTATTACGGGCTATGACATATCAGTTAAATTTAATATTTATTTAATAAATTATTGTTCTACTTATAGTTTTTTATTATTAATTAATAATAGATAATTAATTTTATTTTACTTCCTTTTATTAAAAACTAAAATTTTCAGTTACCCAATTTTAGGGATTTCCTTTCCTTGTTTACCGTTACCATCCCCAATCACCGATCACACCACCATCCCACACGTTTCTTCACTCCTACACGTCTCAACCCACAACCCAATATCAAATTTTCTCCATGCTTTCTCATCTAGTCCAACATCAAAACTGATTTCACATCTTACCCACGCTTATTCATCATCATGTCTAAGAAACAAATTGAAACTCCACGAAAGAGCCCCAGATTTGACGGAATTTCAACTGATGATGCTCATGCTCCATCGTTTAATATATTATCTCAAACACCCCGTCTAAAACTGTTCAAATTTCGGCCACCGGTGGTCCATCTCGTTCGAAGAATCAAAAAGATAAAAATAATGAAGCAAATGAAAGTGCGACTACGGCAAATCAAAGGGGGAAGAAGAGGAAGGAGAAAAAACTTGTTGAAACCCTTCCAAAGTCTGATTCCGACTCAGATTCGGATTTTGTTGGTCAAACAAAAAAGAAGAAAACAAAAAAAGCAACAAAGGTTGAAGTTGCTGAAACATCAAAACATTATACAAGAAAAACAAAAAAGGATGAACTGGAATTATCAAAATCCAAAAATCCCAAAAAAGTGGTTAAGGTAAGTAATTTTGTTTAATTTATTTTTCACATTACTCAAAATAGTTATTTTTTTATATCACATTATTATTATTGTTGCTTTCAAAATTTTGTTTTTCTGAAATTTGTTCCAAATCTGAATAAAATGTTTATACATTTGAGTATAAATTTTAATTGATGTATTTTGTATGAATTATGATACAACATTGACATGCATATGAATTATTAATTTTGTTTTCAAATTTTGTGAACTTATTTAAATACTCTGTATTGAATAGGTACTCTTGGATTTTTTTGAATAATAAGTGTATGAAGTGTGTGTGAATATTATATATATATGGAGTGTGGATGAATAATTTGTGTATGCAGTGTGTGTGAAATGTGAATATAATGTATGTTATATTTTTTTATAAATATTGTGTATGAAATGTGAACTATGGTTATTGTTGGAGAGAAATTTGTGTATACAGTGTGTGTGAATAATATGTGTATGTTGTGTGTGTGAAATGAGAATATAATTTATGTTGTATATGAAGTGTGTGTGAAAAGTGAACTATGGTTACTGCTGGAATGAAAATTGTATTATATGTGTGTGAAGTGTGTACGAAATGTGAAACTATTAAGTTATGTATGATTTGTGAATTGTAACTGAAATTTGTGTATACAATGTGTGTGAATAATATGTGTATGCAGTGTGTGTGAAATGTGAATATAATTTATGTTGTATATGAAGTGTGTGTGAAATGTGAACTATGGTTAATGCTGGAATGAAAATTGTATTCTATGTGTGTGAAGTGTGTATGAAATGTGAAACTATTAAGTTATGTATGATTTGTGAATTGTAACTGAATAATATGTGTATGAAAATGATTTTCTGTATGAAACTGAATAATATGTGTATGAAGTATCTTTTAATGTAGTATGCACAATTTTATTTTATAGGAAAGGAAGAAACACACACACTGGTTTTCATGTACCAGCATGAATGTGTTTGCTGATCTTTTGACTTTTCTTGGGCAAGAAAGATTTGAACAATTTCTTGAACAAACACATTTTGGTTTATTCTATGACATGCACCATATAAAGATTCAATGTCAACTACTGCGGCATTTGATGATTCTTGAAAAAGAAATTGTCCGAGACAACATGTTTGTTATTAAAATTAATGGTACAAAATTACGATTCGGAATCAAGGAATTTTCAGCAGTAACTGGTCTTAAATGTGGACTTCATTCTACCTTTATCTCAGATTAGTCTATTCCCAATAGACTTATCCTTGAATATTTTGGGGAAATGAACAAAGTCCCTAAGTCAGACTTCTTCAATAAGTTTAAACAGCCTGACTCTTTTGAGAATGAAGACATTTTAAAAATTGACATCCTGTACTTCATTTCTTCATTTTTGACTGGTTCAGAGGCATAAAAAACAACCATTCCTAAATTGCATTTTGATTTGGTTGAGTCCGGTGAATATGTCAATTTCCCTTGGGGCAATGAAATTTTTAGATTAACTCTAAAAGCTTGCAGTCATAGGTTGGAAAACAATCCTAGTTCTTTCAAATTCAGTCAATTCCATATAGCGCTGCAGGTTTGGTTTTATGAGTGTTGTCACCCTTTTGACAACACAGTTCCTATCAGTGTTTCAAATCGCACTACGCGTATTCTCAATTGGAAGACGTCAGATGATATTATTTTTTTCGATGACTTGAAGAATACCATTTTCAGAATAAATGGCAACCGGGTCATATTTTAGTTACTGTCAATTACTATTTATAATTTATTACATTTATTTTAATAAATGTTAATTTTACATATTTTTGTTTATAACAGCATGATTTCAGAAACATGATGCTTACAGAAGAGATCAATGCCATGGATCAGCTCAATTTACATCAGTCTCCTAGCCACCATGAGGCAGTAGATCAAGACACCTCAGAAATGCATGATGTTGGCTCAGAATTGTAATATGCCATTTCAATGTGTACTGACAGGTTCGGGTGGAGTTGAAAGCACTGAAAGATAATGTTAGTTTCATTCACTTTTTAATCAATTTTTATTAATTATATATATTTAATATGTTAATGTTTTAACTTATATGTTTAAATCTTTTGATAAGGTTGATAAGCACATGATTGAAATGAAAGCATATGTCGATAATTCGACAAAGCTGATAATCGAGGAAATTAAGTGTTTAAGAGGTGAACAAAGACAAGCAACACACCAACAAGTATTAATATTTGGACTACAATTAGTATTATTTTAGATATGAATTCTGTATGACCAAAGATTTAGCATGATTTTTCAGTTTCTATCTGTTTTATACTGGAACTAAAATGGTATGAATATTGAATGAAAATTTTTTTAGTATTAAATATGTGTTAGGCAGGATTAATGAAGGGTTATATTGGTTGTTAAATTCTTGTATGATTCTTGTATGAATCTTGTATTAATTATGTATAAGATAGTCATCACATAGTTTTTTTGTTGAATTTTTTATGATGTAATTCATTATGATGATTTCAGTTTCTATCTGATTTATATTGTATTTAAAATTGTATGAATTTATCATTTTAGTATTAAATATGTGTCAGACAGTATTAATGAAAGGTTATATTGGTTGTTAAATTATTGTATGAATCTTGTATTTAATTATGTATGAGACAGTTATCACATAGTTTTTTGATTGAAGTTATTATGATGTAATGCATTAGGATGATTTCCGTCAACATGTTGAAGAATCAGAAAAAAACTCAAATGGATCAGCCTTATGTTCCAATGATGGATGATATGACTTTCAATACAATTATGATATGTATATTCACTTTCAAATTTTATTTACATTTTTTTTTTTTAATATATAGATGAAGCCCAAAAGAGAACTGAACAAATAATTGGTGTTTTTAATGTTGACAAATATGGATCATCAAATTTAAAAACACCAACATTGGATGATTATCTGGATCTATCTATGACTCAGATTATTGCACTTGATCCTATTCTCAATGCCACTACAACTCCGGATGTGCAACCAAGAATTAGAAACCCCGGCAGGTACGACACATCTCTCTACATTCGGATGTCAGAAGGCGAAAGCAGTTCAAGAAAATTTCCCATTTTTTTTCGTATTAAACATCCATTTCAAAGTCACAATGGGTTTGAGGTTGTTGCTGAGTTGATCGATGAGTTTAACAAATGGGCTTCCAAAGATGTTTCATCTAGGCGTGTCAGGTATATATACCTAAAGCAAATCTTGTTAATACAATATTATACAATCAAATTGTATATAATGTTTTTTATATATTTTTACTGATCACAGGAAATCAGCGTATTCAAAGCTCAAAGATACTTTTGAACCTCCAATGGACTTTGGTGTTGAGAATGTTACAGAAAAGGATTTTTTCAATATAATGGTTAAACATGGAAGGCCTTGGGAAGACCGGGTAAGTAAAATATATCATCTCTTTAAATAATTAATTTAAAACTCATATTACAGAATTTTGTATTTGTATCTGTAGTTTTTGTTTAAATAAAATATGTTTTAAAGTATGCATATTAAATGATTTCTGAATGACATTTTGTATACTGTTTTCATGTATGCATACTGAATGATTTATGAATAACAGCGGTGTACTATTTTCATGTATGCATATTGAAATATTTATGAATAACATTGATCTAATGTTTTTCATGTTTGCAATTTGTCTCATCTTTGAATGAATTAGACTTAGATAAAAAACTTTCAAGAACTGTTCGTTAAAAAAGTTGTTAAAAAGAAATTTATATGATTTTTGGAATACATTTGGAACATTTTTTAATGGCTTTTTACTTTGAAACAACATGTTAATACATACTGGTATTATATATATTGTGTATTAAGTGTGTGTGAACTGTGAACTTTATTTACAGCATGAATGAAAATTGAATACTATGTGTGTGAAGTGTGTATGAAATGTAATATTTTCAGTTTTGTATGATTAGTTTTATTTTACTGATTAATATGAAATTTCTATGCATTTTGAATACATTTGGAACAATTTTTAATGGCTTTTTATTTGGTAATAGCATGTCAATACCATTATGTATTATCTGCGAAAGAAGGCTAAATACTCTTCAAATCCATTATCATACAGCACTGTTGATTGTTGGTTTATGTCGTGGGTCAATAACATTGAGAAACAGTGGAGAGAGTCAAATCGCGACATGAGATCTATCTCCCCCGACCACGATGTTGGACAGTGCATTAGAGGCTTCAAATTGCTTGCTAACATTCCATAGGACACTATTGACGATGTCATTATTCCTGTCAATATTAATGACAAATTTCACTGGTTGTTGATTGTATTCTGAATCAATCGTAGATGTCTATATGTATATGATTCGATGAGTGGAGGATCTGTTCATACCAAGAAAGTCAATGAAGCAGTTGGTAAACTTGCAACAATGTTACCGCTGTTTTTGACGAGCACGGGATTTTATGGTAAAAGGCTTGATCTGTATGTCGATAAACTCTCGAAATATGTAAACAAGTCTCAATCCGACCCACTTGATATCAAGCATATGCAGGCTCCTCAACAAGAAGATAGTTCCAAGTATGTATTTCTTCAATTTACTGATTTCTTTAGTCATGATGACTTAATTTAACTATTAAAATCTTCTTTCTTTTTTATTTTTTTTATTTTTCAGTGATTGTGGTTTGTACGCATGTATATTTGTTGAACATATCAGTAATGGTGTTTTTGACATAGGAGATGTTGAAATTGATGCAAAGTACCATCATGAAAAGTATGCCACAATCCTGTGGCATTGTGGAAAAACAACGAATGAAGATGGCGCGATTAGCGAAAGTGAAGTTACTGGTACGGTTGCTAGCAAATTTGGTGGACCTCGGATAGCAAAAGAACATATTCCGGATACCACCAATTATCCTACACCAATACCACTGACTAGAAAGTTGAAATAGTTGATTGCACCTTCTACTTTTTAAGAATTACATATTATTTTTTTTAACTTTTGGATAATTTCTTTCTGTTTAACTTTTGGATAATTCTTTTTTGTTTAAGTATTTGATGATATATACTACAATATGTTATCAAAATAGTTGATTGCACCTTTTGATTCTCTTTTGAATGTTCTAAAAATTGTAACACTATGCTTTCTATTATACACATGCTGACTGGCATGCACTAACCTATGATTTTTGGATATTATAAGTTCAGGACAAAAACATTATACATACTTCATACAGTTCTGATACACTATTTTTTAAAGTAGCAATGTGGTTTAAATTTGTATAACGAATGGATGAAACGTGTATGAAATACATTTTATAAGCATAAATGTCTATGACTTCAATATTAAATTTTGGATATTTGTATTTAGTCATGGTATAACTTTTATAGTTGTAATTTGTCTTATTTTCGTTTGAATTAAATATGATTTATATATGTCCGACAACAACTTAAATTAGTCACTAATACATACAATATCTTTAATATTGAACAAATGTTATCATTAACGATATGCAAGTTGTGTCAATAAATGAATGAATAGTGTATAAATAATAAATATTACATCTAACACTAAATTTGTATCAGTATGCATTCTATATGATTACTGAATGAACATTGTATGAGTGTGTTATGAATTGTGTTTTCACATTTGTCTTATTTTCTCATGAATTAAATATGATTAATATATGTATGACCATCCCTTAAACTAGTGTTGGAATGAATTACATAATTAAATTTTTATAATTATTACTAATATATACAATATAATTAATATGGAACAATTTTTAGTAACAACTATATGAATTTTGTGTACTTAATGAATGAATCGTGTATAAATTGAACAACAATATCAAGCACTAAATTTATAACAATATGCAGTACGCTAAACACAAAATTATTATGTTTTATATCAAACCAAATTATTAATATAACTAACAAAAAAAAAATATATATATATATATATATATAGTCTTAGCAAATTATTTTTGCATAGGATAATTTGAACATGTTTTCCTGTTATGTCCAACTTGACGACATCTACTACATGTAACTTTTGACCTTTTGAATTTCACATCAGCAAATCCCTTCCATCGTTCAAGTTGTGGTTTTCCTACCGTTCTCTTTGGATCGAGTGGCATCAATTAAGGCTCTGAAATATGACTTGGTATATCCCATGTACTCTCGCAAGGAATTGGTTCAACAGGGATGACATAAGCATCTTGAAAATTCTTCGGGCTATAAAAAAGAGAGCAGAATTATGTTTCATGCAGTCTTCTGTATCTAAGAACTGTCATTCCATGCCCACATGGTATCTAATCATTTTGAAATCTTCCGCAACTACACATCTTTGTGTTTAAGTTTACTATGTACTTCTTTGTTCCATCAACAACAACATGCATATCAACAGTTGATGGTATTACCTAACAAATAAAAATATTGCGTATTAAAATGATGTTACAACATTAATGTACAGAATGGATGTCTCATTAATGTGTTGTTCATGTTGGTTGGCAGTTTATACAAAATTAAATCAATAAGCATATTAATTGCATACATGAATATATTTAAATAATAATGAATAAAGAAAAAATCATACATTCATACTGCTAGACAAAGCAATACTTTTCTGGAGCAGAAGATCATATTTTTTCGTCAGCTCTGATTTAGTTTTTGCAGCCTTATCGTTGTGCTTATGAATCCATCTTTGAACTGTTACTCTCATAAATTCAAGAAGTGAAATCACCGGCAATCTCCTTGTTATCCTGTTAATATTATTCAATGATTCGGCTATGTTAGAAGTCATTGTCCAGGTTCGCTTACATTTTGAATAAGCTTTTGACCACTTGCTATATCCGATATCATATAAATAATCTCTTATTCTTGGATCAATCTGGTCTATTCTTTGCATAATCGCTTCAAACTGTTGTATTGTATAAGCCTTTGCCATTGTAAAAAATAGTTTTTTCAAATCTTCCGTATTTTTATGGAAGTTCTTCAATACATTGCAACATAAGTGCCAAATGCAAGAAAAATGTTCCGATCCAAGATACACTCTAGCAGTTCCTTTCCATATGCTCTCGTTTCTATCTAACATAAAACACATGTGTTCCCTTTCTCCATGTGCTTCCCTAAACTGTTCGAAGAACCAAGTCCACGATGCATCATTTTCAAAGTCCACTATGGCATAAGCAAGTGGAAGTATATGACCTGACGCATCAGTTAAATATAATCATCATACAAATTGGAAACACAACTTATATCATATTTATTATTCGGTATAAATGTAAAAGATTCAAAAAAAATACCTCCTGGATCCATAGTGCTTGCAGTCAACATTGTACCACCATACGACCCTCTTAAAGCTGCCCCATCAACCACTACAATTGGCCTACAATACTCCCAACCTCTAATACAGGCTTTTAATGCAACAAATGCATATAAAAATTTATCACATTCCGTCCTTTCTAATTTTAAAACCGAACCAGGATATGATTGCTCCAATATGTATAGATAACCTGGGATATGTGCAGTTATACAAATAATTGTACAGTTAGATATATAGACATTATAAAACAAAAAATATATCAACTGTATACAGAAAGTATACCAGTTCGATACATAAAGGATAACATATAAAATCAATTATCAATTTGATACAGAAATAATAAACTCTAAACAAAATGCATGCCCAATTATTGCATTACTAAAAATCACACCAATCAGTTCATAAAACAAACTACAAAATTTAGATTTAAAAAAAATCTGGAAGTTTGGCATATGACTCGGCTGGATCTCCGCGCACCAGTATTATTGCTTTTTCTTTCGCTCTCCAGGCCTGCATGTATGTCATCGCAACACCATGCACTTTCAACATGTCTTCCGCGATGTCCTTTGGAGTGTATACTGTAGGTGGATCAATAAATTTATCCATTATTAAAACAGCTACAACATCAGTTATTCCCTGACACCTAGCAAACACTCTTTCCCTAATGGAACAAGTGTGTTCCGCACAATATTTTCTGATTTTAAATAACTGTGATTGATTCAAACAAGATGAGTTCATCTTCCAGAAACAATTATCAGAAGGACACTTCAGGTAATAACTGTTTCAAAAACAAAAAAAAACATCCATTAAAAATGATATACCAATTTCACTCAAAAATAAATACACATTCAAACAATAAATTAAATCTTTACCAAGATGAACTAGAACGAGATACAAGAAATGTGAATTTCTCGACAACTCCAACATGTTGCATAACCTCCATAAGTGTTTTTTAATCCTTATAAACCTGATTCTCATCTATAAATAAATTCGAAAGGTTACTGATTACTCCATTGTCTTCATCAGTACTCTCATCGACAACTCCATCTAAATTCACTCCAACCAATCGGATGGAGTTGTTGGAGTATAAATCAAAGTTGGTTGATGTTCTATCAACATCAGAAACTCTCCTATTCACAACATCTAGAGAATCCGGATTATCCATTGCTATATTCTTCAAAGTTATGCACAATGGATATTTAGTAAAGAAATTTAAATTAACTTTCTTTTGATCTAAAGAACCTGCACACAAACATCATTGTGGATTCTAACAGGTGGACATCTATCATTTACAAAATATTTTATCTCTAAATCATATATATTAGTATCTATCATAAGCTGTGATGTTATCGCACTTACTAGACCACCATAAAGACTAGAAGAATCGTATATAAACCCCTCCATTTGAAAATCAACATAATTTCCTGTTTCATTAAACAAAATATAAATTAGTCTCACATTATAAACAAACAATTCGAAATATAAATATCATTCATACAGACGGAACTTTAAAAAACAATTTTTATATTCAATCAAAAAACATTTCATACAAATATCATTCAAACAGTACACTCCAAACACTTTTCATACTATTTTAAATCAAAGTTGGTTGATGTTCTATCAACATCAGAAATTCTCCTATTCACAACAACTAGAGAATCCGGATTATCCATTGCTATATTCTTCAAAGTTATGCACAATGGATATTTAGTAAAGAAATCTAAACTAACTTTCTTTTGATCTAAAAAAACCCGCACACCAACATCATTGTGGATTCTAACAGGTGGACATCTATCATTTACAAAATATTTTATCTCTAAATCATATATATTAGTATCTATCATAAGTTGTGATGTTATCGCACTTACTAGACCACTATAAAGACTAGAAGAATCGTATATAACCCCATCCATTTGAAAATCAACATAATTTCATGTTTCATTAAACAAAATATAAATTAGTCTCACATTATAAACAAACAATTCGAAATATAAATATCATTCATATAGAAGGAACTTTAAAAAACAATTTTTATATTCAATCAAAAAACATTTCATACAAATATCATTCAAATAGTACATTCCAAACACTTTTCATACTATTTTAAATCAAAGTTGGTTGATGTTCTATCAACATCAGAAACTCTCCTATTCACAACAACTAGAGAATCCGGATTATCCATTGCTATATTCTTCAAAGTTATGCACAATGGATATTTAGTAAAGAAATCTAAATTAACTTTCTTTTGATCTAAAAAAACCCGCACACCAACATCATTGTGGATTCTAACAGGTGGACATCTATCATTTACTAAATATTTTATCTCTAAATCATATATATTAGTATCTATCATAAGTTGTGATGTTATCGCACTTACTAGACCACTATAAAGACTAGAAGAATCCTATATAACCCCCTCCATTTGAAAATCAACATAATTTCATGTTTCATTAAACAAAATATAAATTAGCCTCACATTATAAACAAACAATTCGAAATATAAATATCATTCATACAGACGGAACTTTAAAAAACAATTTTTATATTCAATCAAAAAACATTTCATACAAATATCATTCAAATACTACATTCCAACACTTTTCATACTATTTTAATACAAATTTCATACAGAAAATATGTACATATTTTTTACGCAAATACTTCATTAATGTCACACAAAATTTATACAAAAAATGTCAATAATACAATTTTAAAATTAATACAACCTTAAAACACTTATAATACAATTCGTCAAAATTTCAAATAATTTTTTCTTTCAGATTACTGGACACGCTTTCATACAGATTTCATACTTTCTTAATATACATTTTATTCAACAACTAATCATACATTACAAATATCTATATCTTATCGTACCAAATAATTTATTTCTACCTCACTAATTACTTCAGAAATGACAACATCTAATTTAACACACTAAAAAAAATAATTTAATAAAACACATTTTCTTACAAATTTCTTTCCAATAATTCTATTAAATTCATTCATAAATATACAATTACTTTATACTTTAAGGAAAAAAAAACACAAAAAAATCACAAAAACAGAAAATCACTAATATTACACATTTCACAACAGTTAACAAGTAATCATATCATCTTAAACATATAGACGATTTTCAGTTTAATACTTTTTTCTTTTCATTTCAATGTAATTTAAAAACAAATACTAAACAATAATAAATACTAACCCGAAAGATCCCATCTTCCACCATGTTTAATTAGAATTGACACGTAATTGTTCATCTCAATAAAATCAATTTTTCTTCAATGAAAAAAACCTTCAATTACTCGATTGTGGTAATTTTTTAGGCTGAAGAATTAAGAGAGAGAAATGTTGAAGAAAAAAAGGACATGATCTGATTTTTTATTTCATTTTTAACTGATTTTGAGTGAATTAAGGATAAAAAATATTGTTGATTTGTTTGGATCCCTTATTTCGTGCTAATCATTAATTATCTACAATAAGTTCAAATTAAATTACATGCCACAATTTCAGTTTTTTAATTTATTGTTTCTAATTCCGTTTTTTTTTAATTTTCGTTTATCTTTTTATTTTATTTTTCAAGTTTTTTCCAATTAATAAAAACATTTCTTTAAATTGTGAATTTGTTATAACCTAAAAAATTTTATGCTATAGCTTGAAAGTCTAAATTTACTGCTATAGTTTGAAAATAGTACTCTAATATATGTCATATATGAAATTTACACAAAAAAGAATACCCAAGAACTGCTTCTTTCTAGTTAATCCTTTAAGTTCAATTACTACCAATTCCATATGCATGAGATTCATTCTTCTTTTTTGTATTTCTTTCATAGATTCTTTGCTAATTAAAATTATATTTTCACTATCGTTTTCTGATACGCACAACTGTTCTTCTCTATAATATATGTATAAGTGGGCTATTGAAGAAAATAGCCATGTATTATATAGTACTTGTGGATTTAATAGTCTTAATCTCTCTCTCTGTCTCTCTATATATATATATAAGAGATCGAATGTAAGATAATTAAAGAGAAAACTAATCATATATAGATAACCATGATAATATATAATATCAAAATACTCATAATTTGAACTATCATAGATTTTTTCAATATGAAAAATAAATTCACAGAACCTCAAGAAGACAACGAAAACAGAGTAATTGTATGCATCCCAAAGTATTTCTTGTTATTCTTTCCCTGTTGATTAATGGGAAAAAAAAAAATAGAACAGAAGGAGAAAGAATTAGTGCTTGTTGAAAGTGGGTTTGAGTTTAGAGGTAATAAAGAAACGTGAGAGGATTTTAATGCTTGAAGTGGAGGTTAATTTGATTCCCTTATTTTTCTCTTTTTGTTTAGTAAAAGTTCATTTGACAGTTTTTTAAATAAAATATATTTTAAAGTTATGCGGTTTTGTCAATCAACTTAATCTTTTAATTATATTTTAAAACGGTATGTAAAAAAATCTGCTATCATTTTTAAAAATACACATACTAAAAAACTTTAAAATATTCTCTTTTTTTTTCTAATAGTTAAATATATATGATATAATGTATCTGTTAAATTTTTCTAATATTGTTTTGATCAAACAAAAAGGTCTTGAGATGCTTAACAACTACACTTTTTTTAGTTTTTTTTTTTTTTAATTTAAGAAGTGTAAAATTAGATAACTGTCACAATTCTTAAAAAGGTTAACAACCCACGTTTATTTTATATATTTTCCTTTCAAAACTGAAAACACTTTTAGATTTTATCATTTAAAACCGTTGCCAAAATTTATTTATTTAAATAAAAATAGAAAAACTGATACCGGAAAAAGAATTTTATGTGTGACTGTCATTTGGAACATTTCTGAAAAAATATTATTATTATTATTATTATTATTATTATTATTATTATTATTATTATTATGTAATTTTTATTTTTATAATAATTTTAAATTTGAAATTATTCCTTAAAATTATCCACTAATTGAATTGTTCCTTAAAATTATCCACTGACTAACGTGGAGCAGTTATTTGTTTGTTTTTTTTTTTTTAAATTAAAATTAATAATCACACTCATGTTCTGCCATGTTTATTTTTTGTTTTTCAGATTTAGATAGTTAATTTTTTTAGTTATTATCTTATATAAATTTTGAAAATTATAAAATGATTATATCACGTTAATTTTAAGTAATTCTTTAGTAAATAAATTTAATATTTTAATTTCGAATTTAAGATAATTACAAAAAGTTGAGTATATTATTTAATCCTATTACATGTAATTAATAATTTTAATTATGTAAAAATCCTGTTTTTTGTGGTGCTGACATGTGTCGTCCTAATTCTAACTATTGACATCTGTCTATATTTATTTATTTATTTAAAATACTAAAAATTTGTGGTGTTGACGTGTGTCATTTTTTCTTCTCCTTTTATATATAGATAGACTACTAACATCTATGGACTATAATCTTTATTGGACCATTAAGAATTCTAACTTTCAAACATGAAATAATATATTAAAAGATAAAAACTATGAAAAAGTATAAGAAATATTTAAAAATTATATCAAAGTAAATATTTTTAAGTATAAAATAAAATTTTAAAAGTATATATATAATGTCGGGTTGGCTTGGTCTCGGGTTGGTTTTTTTTAGTTGAAACCAAACCAACCCAAATATAGTCGCGTTTTTTTTTACAATACCAAACTACTAGTGAGGTTTTTTTTCCGATTTGACTCGATTTATGGTTTGGTTCGATTTTGTACACCTCTAATTTGAATAAATTTTATTATTCAGAAGCATTGTGGAAGGGCAAATTCACAATTTGGCATTTGGGCTTCGGTTTGAGGCAACTAATTAAAGATTACAGATCCTTTAAAGTGTTAGTTTTGTGAGTTAAATGAATCTAAGGATAATTGATAATAAAGGGGTACCACGTAAATGAGATAACAAACATTTATGCCGGTACCGTGTAAATGAGATAACGAGCATTTATATGGATATCAGAGTCATGAAATTGATAGTACACCTTGAGTTGTGAGATAACGGAAATATTGAGACTTTTGAATTTGGTGAACTTGGTTACTTTTTGTGTGTTAATATTTTCTTCATGAGCTCATATATGTTGCGATGAGATGAATATATTTGATTGAAATGAGATGCATCATCATCTCCTAATCAGTTGATTTTATATTATGCACATGCATGAATATAAGATTGAATATGAGTAAGGCTTGAGCACATGGAGATAGTCCATGTTGCAATGGTTTTATGTTTATGAGTGGGGCACGTGGAGATCGTTTGTGCCGGAGATTGTTTGATTTTGTGATCTAGTACATTGAGATTATCCGCACAAGCACGTAGAGACCGTCTGTGCTGGTATATGGACCTTTGCGAGTCCCCCATGGGTCCCAATTATCTGACCGAGAAAGTTGTTGTGTATATAGGATTTTGGCTATTGTATTGCATTGAATTTCGTATTGATTTGGTATTGAGTTGTTGAGATGGTCGTTGTGGTACTGATTTGACTTGATCTAATCCAATCTAGACAATAACCTGACTATTAACTCCTGAAGCATCGGAGCGCTGTTGGGAACCATATGAGGTTGGGCTGGACCCCCTACCCCAGTCTACTGCTCAATAACATTATCATGCTCAAATACAGGCTAAGGAGTTCAATGATACCCATATTGATAGGATTGAAATCGAGGTAAAATAGTTCAAAAATTGCATCGAAAATAAAAAGGGTAAAATCAGATTTTTAGTTGAAAATCAAGTTCTACAAGCCAAAAGGAGTTCGTGGTTGAAAAACTCATTAAAAACAAACAAGAATCGAGCTCTAATCAAGAATTTTACTACTTTTTCAACTTTAGGAGAAAAAACGCAAAACTCACATTTGAAATGCAGTCAAAAATGAGAAATTTCAGGAAAACTTTGTCAAATCAGTTTACCCACAATACAAGGACCTTAAATCCCGAAAATCAATTAAAACTCATTCCAAATCAACAATTTTCGATTTCTCTACTTTAGGGTTTAAAATCTCAACTTAATGGATAGAAATCATGAAATATGAAAGAAATATTTTGGGGGAAAGAGTAAAATAGGGTTAGAAATACATGCAATGATTATGAAAGAAAAACGCATCAAAAATCACCTCAAAGTGTCTTTTCTAGCTCCGAAAATGTCAAAAATACAAAATGGGTTAAAATAGATATTTAACTCAGCGATTTCCTCACTAAAACCCATTTATCGTCGCTAAAAGTCTATTTTGTCGCCACTTAAAGTGTATACAAGCAACCTTGAAAACATCCTTTTGATCCTTGAAACTCATTTGGAATCCTATAAACATGAACCAATAGTGCAAATTTATCTTAAAGCATGTTTTGGAACCAATGAAATTGTCGAATTTCAAAAAATATATGGTTATAACCTAAATACCCCTCGGAACCCATCTAGGCCAAAAATTCAACTTTTTACCTAAATATCCAAATCACAATTTAAGATCTCGGGACTCTAACCGATCATCTTAATAGAGCAAACTCAACGTTCTAGACTCAGTAAAATTGATGGAATTCCCATACAACGCTCAAAACTCATAATGTTAACCAAAGTCAACCATATCAAAAATTCTCAATTCAAAAGTTGAATTTTCACTAACTTAGGACTATTCTAGCTTGTTACGTCGGCCTGTTGTCTAGTTGTAGTTGGATTTCAGGTGTTCGAAATGCTCCAAATTCTGGTTTATTTGGTATGACAGAAGTCATTTTCCTCAAAAATGACTTTCAGGTTTCAGTTCTAGAGTGAAAAGTATTTTTTGCATCCAGTGTTTACACCAGAACAAAACATTTAACCTTGGCAGTTAAAAATTATACTGAAAAAACTAATAATAATGTGAATGAGAGTCACTTGTGTTGTGCATTTTTTGGTTTGGTGCAAACATCCGATACAGAAAACCTAATATACAAATTATAAAGAAAGAAAATCATATGACAGTTACCTCCCTGTAACAAGTTCTTTTGAATAATTTTAAAGTATATTTACAGAATCCATAACCTATTGATTACACATATACACAAGACAATACAGATTGTGATGCTAACTGGCTTGACAGTTCAAATTTGGATCATCAACTGTGTTAAAGTACAATGTAGAAAGTTTGTCATCAAATATGGAAATCAGTTGATGGACAGACAATCCGCAGTACCGCTTCCCTAGTCTAGCGATGAAATGTCAATTATTTTCTTGAACATGTCATCTTCTTGGATTAGAGGTTGCTCCACAAACTCAACTAGAGGCATCCACTGCATTGAAAAAAGAAAAGACAGCTCGAGTAAATGCTAAGTCGCATAAAGCTGCAGACTTTAAGTCTTACTCAACCTTAAAAGCTAGCTCATGAGATAACGATTGTCCAAAAATATATAAGGAAACAACATCACATTTTTCAGACCAATATGGGGGCATGTGTTCCGAGACTAAACAGCTGATGTGTGGACAATATGACATGCGGGACCAACATTGAGACACACAAGAATAAGGACGAGTTTGGATGTGGTATAAAGTTAAAGAAAATGGACATTGAGTCTAACTCAATCTCAAACGCTAGCTCATCAGGTGAGTATTACACAATACGATATGCTTACCTTAGCATTCTGAATTTCTAGATCATCAACCATGATCTGTTTTGACAGGGGTCTTAACAGGCAGACGAAGAACAAATCTGACTTTTGAAAGGCCACGTCGTGAACATGCCTGAAGAAGCACATCGATAAATGTTAATTTAAACAATGGTATCTTGTTTGTAAACTGTAAAATCAACAATTAGAGTCCAAAACTAATGTACATAGCATGAGATAGAGCAAGAAGCTGAATAAAGCTTGAAATATCCTAAAGGAGACAGTGAAATCTAGCGAATAGCAACTCCACATTCTCTGTGTCTGAGCCAAGTTGTTCGGATATTTATGGTATCAGCATTCCGTGTTCTTATAAGATTTCTAATATAGCTCTTCTTATCGATAAAAAGGTGTAATATATATATATATGATAAACTCATAATTTCTTTGAAGAGGAAGAATTGTGTTACCTGAATGCCATAACCTCCACAAATTCAGTATCAATCTGGAAAAAGTAAAGAGAAAAGAAGATAAAAAATCGTTTAGATAACGATTTGTCGTTAAGGGTTGCTAGTTTAGGAAGGCGATACGTTTAAATGAAAATTTCTCACCCCAGTTTCCTCCTGCACTTCTCTCACAATTCCTGTAAAGATCTCCACGGACTGAGTTTGACGCAAAAATAAACCGAGTAAGTATACAGTTCCATGCTTCAATCTTTAACCAAGTCAAAAGTAACAAAATGGTAAAGGTCAAATTGCAATAGAGGAACATACCTCATGAATAAAACCAGTTGGTATTTTCCATAGGCCTGAAAGAGCCGACGTAAAATGTTTCTCTTGCACGACAAGCACCTAAAGCAAAAAATTATTAGCCTAAGAGACTACACAGAGAATTTAGAAGCTCATAAATATTACAACTAATTAGGAAGGCATTGCAAACAGAAAAACACACACCTCATTTTTATCGTTGATCACAAAACCCCCAACTCCAACTTGATGCGATGCATTTGAAGGAAGCATACAGGGTTCCTCCGGAATCCAATAAGTCATCATAACATATCCTCTTTCTGCATGATGGCATTGAAATCCTTCCTACAAAATTTAGAGTTCGATTGTTACAAAATCACTAGAGTTGTATATTATTGTGTATAAGACAGTATAGTTAGCTTATTCTCTTCATGTATTTATATCAATGTATTCTTTGAGTAATGAGACAATCACTACTAGCCAGAGATAACAAAGAAAAGCTAAACGATTGTAAAAACAACAGTAAGTACGGGAGAGTAATTTCCTGTATCGATTTGGGTAAAGTGATAGTACGAAATACCTTTACTACAATTCATCAAGAAAAAGGAAATACCTTTACTGCAACAGGAACTAGATCACATTTTCACCAACAAAATTTGGTGAAAATGATGTGGGCTGCCATGTGGAAAATTTGGTATGATGATGGAGGAATTTTATATTGAATAATGATGATTTGCATTTTCTCCAACAAAATTTGGTGGTGGCGTAGCTTGCAATTTCGGTGGTAATAGTAATTGTTGGGCTGACGGAAGCATGTGGTATCATTGTGGTGATTGTACCGTTGGTAATTCTTGCGATTGATCCTTTGATGTTGTTAGGACAACTCCTCCCATGGCTGGATTCTCAATGAAGAAGAAAGCAAAAGAAAAAAAGATATTGACTTTTAAGTTATAATAATAATAATAATTAAGTTTAACTTATTAAAAATTGACATTTGTACATATTTCTTATCAAAAAATAAAAAGAAAAATGACGTGGACTGCCATGTGGAAAATAGAGATGGTTTCATTTTAACCTGACGCGCTCACGTTATGTGTAGTCACTTGCTTGTTCACTTAAGCTGATAATACCTTCAATAATACATTTAAAAATAGTTTAGGGGTGTCATAGGACCCCTACATAGTTGAGGTGTGTTTTGAACCCTTTTCCCAAAAAATAATTATTATATCATCAGAATTATTTCCATCAAGTTAAAGAATATACGCTCTTAGGATAGAACATTTTACTTCATCAAAATAGTGGTACGTCATATTCCATTAAACTTCAAACTCACTCAACGACAATAAATCACACGAAATTTTTTAAAATGCAAGAAGAAGGGTACAAGATTAAAAAAAATGTGGTTGTAAAATGAGAAGAAACCCATCTATTTATAGCCAAGAAAGGGTAGTATGAACAAGTGTTTTTTTGTGCTTTATCTGAAAAGTCACGACCTTTCCAAGAAGTTACAACCCTTTGGAAAAGTCACAACTTATTGAAAAAGTCACAACTCTTTGGAAAAGTCACACCACATCGAAAAATCACAACCATTTGAAAAATTCACAACTTATCAGAAAAGTCACAACTCATCGTAAAAGTCACAACTTAAGCTAGGGATATTATTGTAACATCTCGCACCTAGAAATGACTATAAAGAGTTTAAAATATGAAAATATTGATTTTTTGGAAAGAATAAGGAAATCTGGAAATTGTCTAAGTTAAGAAAGTGAGTTTTGGCCATTTTCAAACGGCCATAACTCCTAACTCAGGAGAAGTTAGAAGCAGATCTTGATATATTTGGAAAGCCCTTGGAGAGATATTTCCAACGCCGCCGAGTTTGCACGATTTTGACTTCGTATGAGTGAGATATGCCTTTCGAAAGTTGGGTTGTTGGATAGAGGAAAGTCTCAATCCGGATTTAGGGAAGGGCAAAGTAGTCTTTCCTCTAAGTTATTTCGTAATTTGATTTTAGGGGCTTATTGGGGTAAAAACAGAACTTAATTCAGTTTTGGAAAACTAGAATACGCTTAGGGCTTGGAGAAGAGAGAAAGAAAGAAAGAACGGGAGAAGAAAGCTAGAATTCGCCAAGGTCATCCAAGCTTGCGAGGGGAATTCATCGGGGATGATCCCTATTAAGGTATGTGAGATCTTTCTGTGTTGGGTTAGTTCACCCACACACCAACTTGTTTCAAATCCTTTGGTTTGGAGTTATTTACATGTTGAAAGGTGAGGTTCTTGAAGAACAATTATCGAATTCTTGATTGGTTGTGTTGTTGAGGGTTCTTAGTGATTTGATTCATGTTTTGGGTGGATTTTCGAGTTAGATCTGTTGTAAGTTGAAGGTACTAATGATCCTAAGTGATTGGGGAAAGAACAAGGGAAGTTTAGAGGGTTTGGAGATGAAAAATGGAGAAGAAAAGTCGTCAAACACCTGGGGATTAGGGTGGGGCTTCGCGCCAGCCAACGCGCCCCAAACCAGTCTCTGAAGTTTGGTCCTTGGGGCGCCGCGCAAGCCAGCGCGCCCCACACAGGCCTCTGAAGTTTGGGGCCTGGTGCCCCACACCTCTCAGAGCGCCAAGGACGCTAGTGCACCCCATTCCTCCCCCATTTTTAGTACTTGTTTCCAAGCGATGTACCTATGTTTCTTAGTCGATTCTAACACTCTAAAGTACATCTAAAAATCATGAAATCATTCATAAACATGAGATCATGACCTTGAATCCATAATCCAATTCAAGGAAAGCTAAGATCAAAGTCTAAGAAGTTGAAAGCCATGTCTAGAAGTTAAGAAGCAAGTCAAAATAAAGTTTCTCAAAGTTTTCAAGAGTCTTTATTAAGCGTTTTAACTTCGTTTTAAGGCTCCAGCTTCAAGTAAAGTAAAGAGTAAAGAGTTGAGTTCATTTTTCAAAAGTTATTAGGGAACTAAGTATTCCCAAAGAAGTTTATAAATGTTTTCTCATTTGAACAAGAAAAGAACTATGATTTCCAAAAGAGCCTTTGGGCTAGTTTTCAGAAAAGGGAACATCGATTCCAAAAGAGCCTTTGAGCTAAGTATTAAGTAATTATCTCAAACTAAAGAAAGAAGTTGTTTTAAAAGTATGAGCTAAATATATTTTGGGAGTAGTTTGAGCACCGATATGGGGATGCGAGTTCATATTAACTCAAGTCTCCATAAACCATGTAGCCATCATGGGTAGTAAATGATCATACTTTTTAGATGACTCCTTAAAATGCTTTTAGCATAGACTAGTGGATCCACTAAGTTAAGCGTTCTATATGACGGCAAAGTATAGGACAGTTCTGGCAGCGTGGGCAAGACGATGTATCACCACTTAGGCTCATAGTGGTGGTTGTCGGTTAGAGAATCTCCCACTAAAGTTATATTACTTTTATATATAAGTAAAGTTGAGTTTGTTATTGCTTTATCTTTAATGAACTAAGTTGTTTATACTATTTTACAAGCTTTATATATATTGCATGTGTCTTTTTTCTTTATATTGAGTTCAATTATTCATGAGTTGTACAGAGCCAAGGTAAGTGTTCCTTCTTACTCCTTTCAAGCTTAAGTTGTTGTTTAGCTTTCCAACTTGCATACTCGTATATTCAATGTACTGATGCCAGTTGGCCAGCATCTTATTATGATGCAAACGCAGGTAACCAGGATCAGCATCCAGCACGCCGTTGATCTAGTTGAGCACTCCAGAGTCAGTGGTGAGCCTCCTTGCATTCCGGAGGACTCTGTTATTTCGCTTTTCTAGTTTTGCTTTATTAGGATGTTGCGGGGTCTATCCCAACATCCATCGCAGTATTATAAAGGCTTCATAGACAGTCAGACAGTTAGTATTGAGTCTCTCATCTATGTATTTGCAGATATTTTATTTTGAGACATAAGTTGTCATTTTGGCTAAGATGTTATCATTTAAACTATTGCATTGAGTTTATTCTTATGAGTTAAGTCTTCCGCTGAGTTAAGAAAGCCAGGCCAAGGGTTCGCTTGGGACCAGCGATGGTCTCCGAGTGCCGGCCACGTCCAGGGTGTAGGCTCGGGGCGTGACAATTATAGTAATTTAACATTCAAGTTAGGAGTTTATACTTTTAAGGTAATATAGATATAGATTAAGCTTCAAAGATTTAGAGGAAAATTTTGTCGTTATATTTAGCATATACCTTTTATTTAACTTTAATACCAACACACGGGCAAATTATGAACCCGGTTCACATATTAACCATCAAAACTATTCACTTCGTGTATCCATGCTTCAACAACCTCAACTTTCTAAAATACCAACTCCTCTATTTCAATTTGTTTGCCTTGTTTTGACTTGACACAGAGTTTAATGCAAACAAATTAGCAAAATAAAACAAAGCACTTTAG
The DNA here is from genome assembly GCA_029582605.1 of Solanum gracilifrons. Taxonomy (NCBI): domain Eukaryota; kingdom Viridiplantae; phylum Streptophyta; class Magnoliopsida; order Solanales; family Solanaceae; genus Solanum; species Solanum gracilifrons. Next base: position 3,366 of record JAJOOH010010883.1, on the reverse strand, counting down.
ACTTTCACAATTTGTTGTATTGAATAGATGGTTGTTGGCAAATAGAGAAGCTCTTTGAGACATCAAAAGACAGCTTATAAATTGTGAAAACTGAACGAGTCCAAATCGTTGACATTTACATACCGTTGTCAAGTGGATCATGTGCTTAAATATTATTTTAATCATGTTGCCTAGTTTTATTACTATGTTAATTCCTTGACTTTTACCAATAATTTTATTTACTTTCTCTGCCTTAAACAAACAAGAAAGAATCAGCTTAGTTTTATTTGCTAATCTTTGAGAATTTCTCTATCAGAAACATTTTCTTTACCAATGGAAATACTTATTAATGTTGTAGGTGGCTTTGTTGTTGAGGTGGGAAAGTTTGTATCTAAATGCATTTATCCTAAGATTGAAAATATTGTCCGTTTCTCGTCAAAAATTGAAAATCTAAGGGAGGAAATAGAGAAGATAACAAAGTTAAGAGATGATATCAAAGGAAAGACGGAAAAAGCTGAGGGAGAAGGCTATAAACCAAAACCAGATGTTATCAAGTGGATCGAAGATGTTTGCAAGCTGGAGGATGAATGGGAAACTATGCAAGAAAATATTGCAACGGCTAAGACACGTAAATATACGTGTTGTCCAAATTGCAGCCTCCGCTCAGAGGTCTGCACTCAAGTGCAGAACATCCGAGATCAACTTTGCAGTCTTAAAGAGGTCGGAGAAAACTTTGGATCCAATTTGATGGTAGAAAATTACCAGGTGAAAAAAGTTGAGTTCCTCCCTGGACCATCAATAGAAGGCCAGTCCGCAGCAACAAGGAATCTCAACAAAATCCTACAACATTTAGAAGATGATAAGGTATTAATTGTTGGAATTAAATCAAGATTAGTAATCTTAAATTGTTTAGAATTTGGTAATTGCTAAATTTGTCACGTGAATATTATTAAACACTATATTTGAGTTACAAAAAATGAATGAGTTTCTGGACACGTGCTTTGCACGTGTGTTTCATGTGAATTTTTATAGATAAGTTAGAATGACTAAAATTTCATGGATATATGTATGTAATAAGTAATAAAATGCAACAATTACAAAATAAGAATATAGACTTACGGCAATAAAACATTCTTATAAGACTTTGATGTATAGATGAAAAAATAAGTACAAAATTAGTACTACGTAATTCTTTGAGTTCTTATCGACTCCTTCACCCATATCCTATCAAAATTCAAGTGCCTTCTTTATCTACTTTAACTATAGAATAAAAATAATAATTTTGGTGGGGGTTTCAGGAGATAAAGATGTTGAATTTATATAGATATAAAAGCAGGAATATCAAAAGATATCTTAAAGTTTTAGATTAAATATTTGGAGGTTATGAATATGAAAAGATGAGAGTGATGAATATTAAGAGTATAAAAATTTAATAAGTAATTAGATATGAGTTATGAATGTGAATATTTAAAGCAAATAAAGAAAATACTAATAAATAAATGGAGAATAGGAGAAAAAACTAAAGCTAACAAACCATATAGAAAGAACAGCTGAAGTTCTTATCATGTATTAAGCATCAATGAATTTAAATTTGTGAAGTTAGAGCCATTCTTTAATAATAATAATTAAGAGGACATTATCAATGCGTCTCTCTTAATTTTGCAGATTTGCACCTTTAAATTATTAAATTTTACTTATTCATCATATAGGACAATACTTTATCCACATAATTTTTTTTATTTTTTTTTTGGGTAACCAATGTAAACTATTACCATAACCAACCAAAAAACAATTACAAATAAAGAGTACCTCTCATGATAACAGGTTCAGGTCTTCAACCAAACAAGAAACAAAAAAACTAATTACAAAGTAAATGCTAAATGAAACCTCTACATCTTTGAGTTTTCTTTGAATTACTCAGGAATGGTATTCTCTCTGTTATCTCCTTCTTAATCTGTATGATTGCATCTTTTGTATTTACATTCTTTCCTTTGTACTTCTTCCAATTTCTAGCACGCCAAGTGTGATATAGGACTTCTCCACTAATTGCCGCAATGATCTCCTTTTTAAACTGCTTCGAATGTTCTCCTTTATTACATCCAGAAACTGTTTGATCCCATTGTTTATTAAATTTATACCTGTCCACTGAACTATCTCTTGCCATACCATCATAGACCATTTACATTCTTCAAACAAATGTCTTGTGGTCTCCATAACTTTCTCTTCACATAGACAACATTCAGTGTCATCAACCTGAATGTTCAGTCTCAACTTCCTCTCTTGTGTAAGTAATCGACCTTGTACAACTAGCCACACCATGAATCTGTGTTTTGGTAGCGCCACAGCAGTCCACACTAAATCAGCAGTTTTCAATTGTTGTCTTTGCCCTTTAATTGCCAAATAGCTCCGTGTGATGGAATATGTACCATTTTGTGTCAGCATGTATCTGCCCTGACAGTACCAACCTTTCATTTGTTCTTTAATATCATTGAGTTTTCTCCAATACCAACTACAATCTATGGGCACCCTATGATTCCATATTGACATTTCATCCTTTAAATATATTCCATGTATCCATTTGACCCACAAAGATTCCTTATGCATTATGATCTGCCATATCAATTGCCCCACTGATGCTATATTCCAGGTCCTACTGCCTTTGGTGTTCAATCCACCTTGTCTTTTTGGATAGCAAACATTTTCCCAGGAGACCAAAGCAATCTTTCTCTTCTCATTAGGCCTTCCCCACAAGTAATCCCTGCACAACATATCTATTTCCTTCCGTATGCTTTGGGGAAATTAGATAAACACTGCCCCCCAGAAGCTATGGATGGAAAATAATACTGCATTTACTACTTGCAATTTGCCTGCATATGAGAGTGTCTTTGAATATGTCACTTTGATCCTCTGTGACATATTATTTATGAGAAGAGTTAAGGAAAAAGTTATGTGAAGAGGAAAAGTATAGTAATTTAGGTAGAATTTTTTTTATATTTATTATTATTATTATTATTATTATATACATTTAAATTATAGATGATAAATATTATAAAGTTAGATATTGTCACGCCCCGAGCCTACACCCTGGGCGGGACCGGCACTCGGAGACCATTGCTGGCCCCAAGCGAACCCTTGGCCTGGCTTTCTTAACTCAGCGGAAACCTAACTCAACAGAATAACTCAATGCCATACAAAGACATAAAATAACTTAACTGATGAAATCTAGCCAAAAAGGCAACTCGAGTCTCAAAATAGAATATTTCCATATATACATAGATAAGAGACTCAATACTAACTGACTGTCTGTCTATGAAGCCTCTAACATACTGTGATGGATGTTGGGACAGACCCCGCAACATCCTAATAACACAAAACTAAAAGAAACAA
>JAJOOH010010882.1:0-19490 GCA_029582605.1 Solanum gracilifrons | reverse complement strand
AGTGTCAATGGGACAACTACGTTATGGAATCATTTAACTGTGAAATGTCTCAAGTCTCCATTTAAGTCCGATAAGTGGCAAACAACATTAAAACCTATCAAAAGAGGTTGGCCAGAAGGTGGTTCTACTGAAAATGGGTGTTTAATATGGATGAAATTAAGAGAGCAATTACCGAATTTATAATTATTGATGAACAACCGTTTAGAGCTGTTGAGGGAGATGGATTCAAAAAATTAATGTCTAAAGCCTTTTCAAATTTTGATGTACCTTCCCGTGTAACTGTTGCTCGACATTGTCTAAGGATTTATCAAGAAGAGAAAGAAAAGCTTAAGGAGCTTATAAAAAACCAACGTGTTTGTCTTACCAGTGATGCATAGATGTCAATCCAAAATTATACTTATATGGTAGTCATTGCACATTGGATTGATGATCAATGGAATCTACAAAAGAGAATTCTTAATTTTTTTCAAACACCAGATCACAAAGGTGAGACTATTGCCAAGGGGATTGATGATTGCTTATTAGGTTGGGGCATTGAGAACTTGTTTACAGTGACCTTGGATAATGCAACCGCAAATGATGCTGCCATTAAGAGTTTAAAGGGGTGTATTGAAGATTGGAAAGGGGTAATGTTTGAAAATCAGTTTTTACATGTTAGATGTAATGCTCATATTTTAAACTTTATTGTAAAAGAGAGGCTGGATGAACAAATTGAGCCTATTTCTTATATAAGAAGTGCTATAAAATATGTCAGGTCTTCTTCTTCAAGATTTGCTATTTTTAAGTCCGTTATTGAGAAAGTTAAGATTGACACCCGTGGTCTTGTAAGTCTGGATGTTGAGACTAGATGGAACTCGACATACACAATGTTGGAGAAAGCTTTGAAATTTGAAAAAGCTTTTACAAGAATGTATGTGGACGATCAGAATTATCAAAAGCAATGTCGAGAAATAAGTACAACAACAAAAAATCCATCAACAAATGATTGGAAAAATGTGAAAGCTTTTGTGAAGTTTCTTAATATTTTCTATCAGGCAACTTTAAAATTTTCGGGCAGCTTATATTCTACTTCTCACTCTTTCTTTCATGATTTTTCAATCTCCGAAATGATATTATCAAGTATACTAAACATGATAATCTTATTTTGGTTGATATGGCAACAAGAATGAAATCCAAGATGGATAAATATTAGGGTAAGTTTGAGAGTATGAATATGTTACTGATGGTTGATGTTGTGTTGGATCCTAGATACAAGATGCAATATGTAGATTATATTGGGAAGATTAAAGTCTCAAGATGTGAGAGATGTTTTGAATCTCTTATATAATCACTACAATTGTTCTTGCTTTGAAGATCCTAACGAAAATATTGAAAATGATAATTGTGTGATGGGTGAATCTAGTGATTTGTTGCAATTTCAGTGGGAGAAACACATGAATAAAGAGGAATTTGTTGTAAAAAAATCTAATCTGGAAATATACTTGAAAAATGATGTAGTGAAGATCAATGATTTTAATATTTTGAGTTGGTGGAAAGTTTCGTCCAGTAGATACCCAATTATTGCAAAAATTGCTAGGGATATCCTTTCTATTCCTATTTCTAATGTTGCATCTGAGTCAGCTTTTAGTACAGGTGGTTGAATTCTTGATAGTTATCGAAGTTCTTTATCTCCAAAAACGGTAGAAGCGCTTATTTGCACTCAACAATGGCTACGATCACCTTCTAAAGAATGCAAGCTTGAAGATATATTAGAGGAAGTCCAGAAAATTGATGAAATTGAAGAAGGTAACTTTATTTATTCTAATAAGGGCTAGGCATTCGGTATTTAGGTTCGGTTTTGATTTTTTTTTTTTTGATTTTTTTGGTTCTTGTACAACGTGTACCGAACACCAAACCGAAATAATTCGATTCGATTTTTGTTATTTTGGTTCGGTTTTTGTTAATTCGGTTTTTTGTTATGGGCCTGCTTAATGGGCTTTTTAAAATTTTGTAATTTTTTTGTATATTTTATTTATGTTTATTTCTTTTTGCTTATTTTACTCTGTTTTTCAAATTATTGTATGATTCAAAATAATAAATTGTCGTTAACATTGAAATTTAGCCTTGTTATAACATTGAAATTTACCGGTCGTTATTGTGCTGCGGCTGCCTGCTGGTCGATTGGCAGCTGCTGCGTGCTGCTGGTCGCCAAAACGGTCGACGCTGCTATAGTCTGTAGACGACTAGACGTGGAAAGTGGGAACTGTAATTTTTGCCTTTTGGGAAGTGGGTCTGTAAAGTTGAAAAGTTTGAAAAGACAAACTTTTTGTTTTTAATTTTAAATTATAATATTTATTTTTTAATATTTATAATTAATATAATATTAATATATATTATAATATAATATATTTCGGTAAACCAAAATACCGAAATACCGAATTACACAAAAATTACATACCGAAAACCGAATTGAAATACCGAAAAATACAAAACCATATATCGAATACTGAACCGAAAACCGAAATACCGAAACCGAATTATCAAAATAATTCGATTCAGTTCGGTTTTTTGGTTTTTCGGTGTTTATGCCCACCCCTAATTCTAATTGTTATTAAAAATGATTCTGCTTTTGAATTTTATTTAGTATTCAATTTGTTTCAGTTCTTTCAGAATACCCCGACTCACCTTTGAGGATTGATTAGCCAGTTGATGTACTTTAATTTCACTACATGGAACAAATGTATTAGTTCATTCTTTTGTGATTGTTAATTACCTAATTATTGTATGCTCTAAATAGTAATAAGAACTAAGGACTAAACATCAACTTAGTTAATCCATTGCTAATCAACTTAATTGATTTGTATTGTCTACTTTGCAAATGCAGGCTATGGTTTTTGGAAAATATGTATAGAAGATCTCCTAGGTTGTAAGTAATGATGGTGTAGAATTTAAAGATTTGAATGTAAATAACTCGTATTAACTTTTGACGACAATATTTTGACTATGCAAAAATTGTTTAAGCCACTATGTTACTTTCATGAATTTCTCTAATGTATAATGAATCACTCTTGATTATTGATATTATTTTATGATTTGTCCAAAATAGTAATAGTAGTAATATTTTGAGAATTTGTGTTCCAAATAGAATGGAGAATTGCCTATTGAACTCATGGGCTTGCAATGCCAAAAGAAACTACCGAATGCTTTTCTAGGATGAAAAATCATGTTAGTGTTCAACGTTTTTTTTAAATCACTGAAAGAACACAAGCTCTTTAGTCTTTATAAAAAAACCCGAGAAAACCCGAATAACCCGAGAAAATCGAATAACCCGAAAAAACCCGAGATTGAAAAAATCCGACTATTATTGGTTTGGTTTGGTTTATATATATTTTAACCCGATACAAATGGTTTGGTTTGATTTTTAAAAAACTCGAACCAACCCGGTGATGTACACCCCTAATTGGGGGTATGAACATGTAATTATTTTGAGTTTTATGACCCATTTATGTAGTTTTTCCTAAATAATATCTACATAAGTTATGTGAGATAGAATATATAAGAATATATTAAGAAGATTAATAATATATGAAATAAAATTGCAAAATAACAAAACTAACCTTCTCAATGATAAGAACATGTTTTATTTCGTTTAAATATTAATTAAATCATACATTGTAATACTAATTTCGATTTTATAACACGTCAAACCAAACATTGTCCTGAAATACTTTCATTTTTACGCAACTGATTTATATATAACTAATTTTTACATTAATCTATGTATAACTTACTTCTAATCCAAACACCACCTAAATTATATTTGAACTTATTTATTATTTTGTACAGAATAAATTGTGTAATTTTTTTTTTTTACATATATTAGCAATACAAGGATTAGTTTAATTATTTAAAAACAAAATGTGTTATGAGAATTAAGTAATTTTTGTATAACTATAATCTCTCCACGGTAATAAATATTACTACTATATATAGAATATGTATTTATTGATTTGACAAAAAGATTGCGGAAAATAAAATTCTACCATGGCTAATTGGACTATTTTGGTCGTTCTATCTCATTAGTCTTCCATCGTTGGCCACCTCCGAATTCCGGTGACACCCAGTTTAATATCCATCTGGGTCTGTATAATAATACACTCCTATATACGCTCACGCGCCGCTGTACTATAGTAGGAAATGCACACGCGTTTACGGCTGCTATAATCCAGAGCAAAATTGAGAATCTGAAGTTGTTGCTCTTTTGTTTTATATCGAGAATCAGAGGATGTCGAAATCATTGCCCTATTCAATGAAAGATGTGCACTACGATAACGCCAAGTTCCGACAGCGATCCGTATCTCAGGTCAGCTAGCTCAGTCAGAATTCGTATCTTTGAATCTTGTTTTAATTTCGATCTATGATTAGAATAAGGATTAGTTTAGAAGTGCCCTGATTAGTTTTCTTCATAGAACATCTTGGAAATGACCTGATTTGTCTGTTTGCATAGTTTGAGAGGAGGAAAAGGGGGCTTTTTGGTTATGAAATGTTGTTTTGCTAACTGAAAGATATGATCACATAACTTCTTTTTGTATTTTTTCTCTGATGTGAACTGAAGTATGCCCTGGTGAAATTGTGGCTAAAATGGGAAATAATGTTCATAAGCCACTCAGTTTAAGAAAGTAAGAGTCAGTTCGGGAATTCGGGAAATAAAGATAAAATATATGCAAGTCTAACATGGTTGTTCTTAAACTTGATTTGGTATATAGCTAGTATCAAAAGATCTTGATTTGAATATTAGATTGTCTAATTTTTGAAGGAGTCTTAAGTAAGCTGTTGAGCTAAGTAGTATACTATTTCTTTATATTAATGTACCACTTTCCTTTTTGAGCTGAGTTCTCTTTTAAAGCCTTTTAACCCTCGTCAATCTCATTCTGAAATTTTTTGTTCTGTCCCTCCTTTTGTGGTTTTGGCGGTGGGGGTTGGGGGAAGGATTTTAGTATTTGGACTTGGTATGCAGTTTATTACATGAAAGGGTGCTGCAAAAGTGTTGTACTTACACGAAACCACCTTTTCACGACATAATTAACAAGTTTTATGTTGTGCATCTTAGTATCCAGACACCTGTAAAAGGGTTATTTCGTCTCGGCCTGTAAAGGCTAGATAAGAAAAAGAGATAGCCAACTTTGGTTGAAGGTGGTGATAACTATATTTTAGTTTCTATTTCAAATATAAGATTTGGACTTCATTGCCATGGGATAAATATAAGATGTTACTGCTAACATATTTGAGAGAACTAAATTAAAAAGCAGTTAGAGTAGCTATGGATAAGACCATTGTAGTCTCTTATTAAACATTCCTTTCTTCTCAACCCCAAAGGTTTATCGGCGAATCTCTACCCTAAGGAGACATGATTCCTTTTGGTTACTGGTTGAAAGCTAGAGTAATGATTAGTGTATCATTTATATCTTGTGCTTATTGATGGTGAACTCGGTCATTTTTAAGACCTTGATCAGACCTGGACGAATTTGTGATTTGATTGTAAAACTCTGATATTTAGAAAACATATGCACAATACTAAAAAGAGTTATAAAACGACAAAAAATTACATCAAGAGAAGGTGCTTCTGTTTGACTCTTGGTAAAGGATATGTGAAAACCATTATTCAAAAGAGGTTTTACCTTTTCATAAAAAAACAATTGTACAAAAGAGGGAATGGGATTTCACTATACAGAATTTTCCTGGGAAGAGATCTTAATGTTCTATTCAGCTATCAGTTTTTTTTTTTAAATACTTCCCCGTGTGTCTTCTCTTTTTTAATATGTATTCTCCATATTCTTTAGATGTTTATTGGATGAATTTGCTACACTCGCTACCCTTGGTAGTGTTCATGCAATAGCCTAGTTCACTGATAGTGTTTGGTTATATATTCATTAATCATCTACTTTACTCCTTATAATAACCTTGAGTAATGGAATTGGGTTTGAAGAGTTATCCAGTTTAATTTCCTTCAGAGCTTAGTTGAGAATCTAGGACATGATCAAAAGAAAGGAGGAAGTTGGAAATCTCTACTGGAAAGAGTGGTAATTGCTAACAACTTTGGGTAGAGAATCGCTTACAACAGCATTAACCCCTTTAATATGGTCTGATTTGACTGTTCTAAAGAGTGAAGAAGTATTTCATTTACATATTGAGTTGTTCCTTTCTAAATAAAGTCTGTACCATATATCTGAAGTTCATGGTTCATGCCAGGTAACAAGCGTCATTAATAAATATGAAATAGGAAAGATATAAAAAAAGAAAGAAAATAATTGTAGATATAAAAAGTGTCATTTTGTCATTCACATTTGAATTTCAAATAAATTGGAGTTCTGAAGATTAGCTTAAGGATTCGATATGATGGCAGACAGTTAAATATTCTTGAATAATTCAAATGGAAATTGCATCTCATAAATTAGAAAGAGAGCAGTTTTCCTTTTTCTCTCATATTATTGTCAATTCTGGCATTTCTTATATCAGTAATTCGAGTAGCTTGGACATTTTCATGGGTATACGAAGTGCTTTGATGGAGTCTGAATAATATATGTGGTGCCTTACAAAAAAATTGTTTTCTTTTTGGTATGGGCAGTGTTGAGAATATCATTAACTAATAAAAGTGTGTTTTCTCTAAAAGCTTAAACTATTAGAGAGAGCACACTTTAATTAGTTAATGATATTCTCAACACGCCCCTCACGTGTAGGCCTAATTCTTTTTCATGGGCCAAACACGTGAAAATTCTTTTTTAATTTGGGTGTTGAAGAATCCTATAAGGATTGGGCAATCCTCCTCCCATTGAGCTAGCTTTTGGTGTGTAAGCTAAGCCTAATTTAACATGGTATTAGAGCAGGGCCTATCTCACCCAATGTTGGGGGCCCCAAAATCAAAATTGTCAACACACCAAATGTTAAGCACTGGGCGTGAGGTGGGGTGTTAAAGAATGACAAAAGTTTCACATTGGTGGTTAATGAGATGGGTGGACTCCTTATAAGGCTTGGGCAATCCTCATCCCTTTGAGCTAGCTTTTGGAGTGTGATTTAGGCCTAAGACCTAATTTAACAGGCGGCAACCTTTATATAGTGTACTTATGGTGCATCTTGCCAGAGTGTTCAACTACAAAAGTCATACATCTCGTAAGGAGATTGACAGAGCAGTATAAGGAGTGGAAGAGGGAACATATGATGTTCGCTGACCTAGAAAAAGCTTACGACAAAGTGGGTATTTGGATTGACTTATTTTAAGTACCTTTTGACTTTTAAGCTCTTTTTTTGTTTGTTTTGGGAGTGTTTGAAAAACATAAGAAGTGCTTTTAAGCCCTTTTTTTAGGCTGAAAAAGTACAAAAACAAAATGAGTCAAAAGCCAAAAATTGGGTGTTCCCAACTTATTGCTTTTAGCTTTTAACTTATGTGCCACTTTAAAAAAGTCAATTCAAACACCCCCATAGTCCCTTGGAGGGTTCTATGGAGTCGTTTGAAGGCTAGACGTGTACTTGTAGCTTACATTAGGGCAATTAAGGACATATCCAATGGATCCATGACCCGAGTGAGGACAGTGGGCTGAGACTCGGAGCACGACAGTATTTGCCCACAATGTAATGAGCCTGACTTGTGACATTAATGACTTCAGGAACCAAATTATGTCGAATTTACTATTATACCTTTACTTTAATTTGTTTTTGTAGCACCTAAATGGCCACATATACTGGGTTTTGCCTATAGCTTGCATTTAGAAGTGTGTTTTATCTCTGACTATCTTCCCTAGCATGGGTAATGCACATATAACTTCTAGCTTTTAAATTTGAGATAGCTCCCAAGATCATTTGCATCCCTTGAAAGGTCTTAGTATTTCTGCAACAGAATTTTGTAATTTATCTTGTATGCTGAAATTTTATAGTTCTGCTTATCTTTTCAGGTAATTTCTCAGGTTCTATTAACCAGTAATGGGAAACGTGATCATTTGAAATGTAGCACTGGGAAACTTCTTGTGTTACTGATGCTTGGTGGTTTAGCATATCTAGTACTGACTAATAAAAGTGCTGTCCATCCTGTGTCTGATGGTATAGCAAAAAATGATGGATCAAAGGAAGGAGAAAATTTCATGACTCATGGAGGTGGCAAATTCAGGAGATTTTGGAGAAAACCACCTAGACTTCCACCCCGGTTATCTCCTGATGAAATAATTAGTAGGAATAGATCTATTCAAGAGTCCATGAAAAGAGAGGAGCCAGAATGGGTGGCAAGACAACAGAAGGTGAAAGATGCATTTATCCATGCCTGGTCTGGATACAAATCCCATGCCATGGGTTATGATGAACTTATGCCCTTGAGCCATAGAGGGGTTAATGGTTTAGGAGGTTTGGGAGCTACAATTATTGACGCTTTAGACACGGCTATGATTATGGGAGCTGATGAAGTCGTTCATGAAGCAGGCTCGTGGATTGAGAAACATCTTCCTGAGAGGATTGAAGGGAAAGGCCAAGTAAATCTCTTTGAAACTACAATACGACTTCTAGGTGGTCTTTTGAGTGCTTATCACTTAAGTGGTGGAAATCAAGGGAGAATTCCAGAACAGAAAGGGCCTAATCCATCTATTTACCTGGAAAATGCAAAGAACTTGGCTGATCGTCTACTTACTGCTTTTACAGCAAGTCCATCCGATATTCCATACAGTGATGTAGTCCTGCGTGACAAGTCTGCACATCCTGCCCCTGATGGTCTGAGTAGCACTGCAGAAGTTGCAACTGTACAGCTTGAATTTAATTATCTTAGTTATTTAACAGGTGATCCAAAGTATAGCATAGAAGCCATGAAGGTTCTACAACATATAAAGACTTTGCCAAAGGTGGAGGGACTGGTCCCTATATACATTAGGTAAGTAACTAAGATCGTATTTTCCTATGCCAGGACTTGTGTAGGCAGATGCTTGCCCTCAGAATATCTGAAAAGTAATTATATCATGTTCTGCAATAATTCCAGTATCTTGAAATGTGTCTTCTTGACCTGTTATTTTTGTTTAGGGAGCTAGATATATTGCAACTTCTAATAATGTAGGGCATTCAATGCAATGGTAACATAACCATATGATTAAAAGAAAAGGCTTCTTTATGTTCTGCCTGTTTCTTTATTTTATTGTTAAAGTAAATATAGCTATCCTGACAAAAGTAACTGTTTAAGAACAACTTATGATGAAGATGGTTTACAGTTCACTCGATATCTCTGGAACCAATTAACTTCTCCTACTATTCAACATGGAGGAAAACCAGAACAGTTTTTTCTACATCTAGTTATATATGCATTGCTGGTTACTGTTTTGTCTCCTGATTATAAGTTCCTACTTACAGTTACACTAAACTGATTTGTTCCATTGCCAATTCCTTCTTCACTATCTATCATGTTTTGTTTTTTTTGATGACAAGGGAAACCCGTAGCCGCTACCCTTTGGGTGCGCACAGGGTAAAACCCCCGCTCCTATGCAATAGCTCGCAAACCACATAGGAGAGGTAACCCGCACTAGGTAAGCCTGGTGCGACGAGCTCGACCCAGAGGCGAAAGCAAGGGGTTTCGAACTTGAGACCTCCAACATGTTAGAAAAATGCTTTTGTGCTTACTTCCAGAAATCCTGCATATAATTTGCAATACATGTTTCAAAAATTGAAACACAAATCTTTCTTGCCAAGGATCCTTAAATGTCTTCACTATTTGTTCATGATTTCCAAGTTATCTAATCCTAAACGAAGTCTGAACCTAAATTTCACTTTCCTCTCCACAACCAGAACATATGGGCATCCTTCAGTACATTTAATTCTTGTTGTAGAACCATACTAGATGTCTACATTAGGATAGAATCAACCGGTACTTGTATTGGTGTAAGGTAGTACGTACCCAGGTGGATTAGTTGAGGTGCATGTAAGCTAGCTCAGACACCATTACTACCAAAGAAAGAAAGAGCATGTCTGCAATAATCGAGTACCTTTATTGGTACATTATATATATATATATATATATATTCATGCTTTCTTAACATATGAAAGACTAGCATTTAGTTGTGCTTAGGATCTCTGAATGGGTCGAGGTGAAAATATCTTGTTCACTTGCTTCAGCATATCACCGCCACATCTTTCTTTCCTTGTTCTCAGCCACTTCAAGTGATATTTCACCACTTCTTGTGTCATATAAGTATCTAAGCAAAAACTGGAATTTAACTCTGCAGATTACAAGTTTAAGAATGGGTGGTTTTTGATATTTATTTATTCTTACTTGTCTACTGTTGGATTAAGAAAATACAGAACTGTTATACCCGTTGACTTATCATTTGTGCTTATAATGATGTCAGCCCTCAATCCGGACAGTTTAGTGGAGACAATATTAGACTTGGATCTCGTGGTGATAGCTATTATGAGTATCTTATCAAAGTGTGGCTTCAGCAGAAAGGAAGTAACTTTTCATACTTGTACGATATGTATGTCGAAGCAATTAAAGGTGTCAGGCATCTTCTTGTTCGCAAATCTGTTCCAAATGGCTTGGTCTTGGTGGGAGAATTGCCGTATGGGCAAGAAGGTGGTTTCAGTCCAAAGATGGATCACCTGGTATGCCATTTCTGTTATTATTCTTTTTCAAATATACTTCAGCATTATAAAGTGAAAAGGTCAAAATGGGTCTAACAAGGAATCAGCTGCACGATGCCACAGTTAGCTGCAGTATTCTATTTTTTCCTTTTGAAAAATAATAAATCTTCCCAAGCAACATGGAAATCCTTTCCTTGATATGTTTAGCCAATTCTCTATTATAAATTTCTTATGTTGATAGAACATTTTTTTCTTTTCTTTTTCTCCAAATTTTTCATTCATTTTGCTCACTCAAAGAGTTTATTAACATACAAAAATCATTGGCCATAACTTTCACTTTCTTCTTCTGAGTGCATTGATTTACGATGGAATACAAGTTGCAGACATTAGATAGCTTTACCTCTCAAGCTAGGGGTATACATTTTAGTAATGTGCTTTTTATTGAAGTATATAGTCTTGAATCTTAATTAAAGGAAAACAGTCTTCTCCTGCCTCTTTCTTTTCTATTCACAATGAAACTTGTTTTCGTAAATGTATGAAAGACGTATTTTATCTGTTGATGTCTGCTCTTATAAATGTGATATCATTTGACATCATCCGCAGGTGTGTTTCCTTCCTGGTACCCTGGCCCTTGGCGCTACAAAGGGGTTGACAAAGGAAAGAGCTATGAGAGAGAACTTGCTCACTTTTGAAGATATGGAAAACCTAAAGCTTGCTGAAGATCTGGCTAAGACTTGCGTGGAAATATACTCAGTAACCTCTACTGGCCTTGCTCCAGAAATAGCTTATTTCAATATTGAGGTGAGTTAAAACATTTTTATTTCTTTCATCACTTTTGGCAACTATCATATTATGTAGGGTGGCGTTTTTAGTTTTCCTTTGTCGATCTTTTTTCTTTTCTTTTCTGAGGAAGGTGAGTTTGTGAAAGTTAAAAGATTCCTGTTGCATATTTTAAACTTCTGATCTGTGTTTAACATCATTTATGTCTAGATGTAACACGGATTAATCGGTTGTAATAGATGCAAGAATTACTCTCTTAGATGCTAGTCCAATCAATTAAACAAATCTGGAAAACAATCAGAGTGAAAATGTGCCTATCGTGACTTGAACAATCTAATTTCATCATTAGTGAGACGCAAGATAAATTAATGATAGTGTTCATATGTCTACCCTGACTTGAAGTACTATTGTGACATAATTGGAAAAGATTCTTGCATCATTAATGTTTTTCTGTTGTCTTGTTTTCTTCAAGCAGGGAAATTCTGAAGGTGGTCCTGGTGGTGGGAACAAAAGTTCGAAATATTTGAATGACATAATCATAAAGCCTGCTGATCGTCACAATCTTTTGCGCCCTGAAACCGTTGAATCATTGTTTTATCTGTATCGTATTACTGGCGATTCAAAGTATGTTCTTATTTTAAAGTTGATCTGTGAACTTTGCTATGTGCATTTGCTTTCTGGGCTTGAACAACTAAGTTTATTGACTTGGTGGACTCTTCTTCAGGTATCGTGAATGGGGCTGGCAAATTTTTGAGGCATTTGAGAAGTACACTAAGATTGATTCTGGAGGTTACACTTCTCTTGACGATGTTACTGTTATTCCTCCACAAAGAAGAGACAAGATGGAGACTTTTTTCTTGGGTGAAACACTCAAATACATCTATTTGCTGTTCGGTAATAGCACCACGATCCCTTTGGATGAGTATGTATTCAACACAGAAGCTCATCCTATTCCAATAATTTCTAGAAGTGTATGATAGATACTTTGCTTGCAAGAAGAATTTTTGTTTTTCAGTATTGGCGGAGATTCAGATGACCCAAGAGAACATGTTTCAGCAATCTCAGATGGAATTTAAATTCGTTTAAGTCGGTTTCATTAGGTTGCGAGTGACCTCATGGAAGCTTATTCACAAATGTTCATTTAGATGAAGCTCCCTGAAATTTCCATCTGAAATGCTCCTGAAACTTCTACTCGAGTGATATTTGAGGCGGGGAATTCTCGATGAACGTCTTGTTTGTGTAGTGCATACAGAGATAATTACAATTTTTATACAGTGTTAAAGGCTAAAAGCTCCATGTTATTCATGGAAAGAACAGGATAGTGTAATCCTTCTGTAGTAAGTTGGAACTTATTCTTGTAATTGATGTATTACATCTGCAGCTTTGATTTCTCCCTTTGGAGATACAAAGATTGAATCATTTAGCCTAACATTTACACAATGAGATCAATATACAATTGCCTTGAACCTCTTCTCTACACTTTTCCATCGCGATGAATGCTGATTATATTCTATGCTCAAGCATTTGTGTTAAAGGAAAAACAAATGGTCGCCATCTCTGATGACATCAATGTCATCTATTTCAGCATCATCTGCATTTACAGCTCTCTTGAAATCGTAGCCTCCAAATCTTTGACCTGCAGTTGGAGAAAATTGCAGTGTGAGAAAGAATGATCGCGTTC
Organism: Solanum gracilifrons; assembly: GCA_029582605.1. NCBI lineage: Eukaryota > Viridiplantae > Streptophyta > Magnoliopsida > Solanales > Solanaceae > Solanum > Solanum gracilifrons. Next base: position 6,451 of record JAJOOH010010882.1, on the reverse strand, counting down.
TTTCAATTTTCACAAAATGAAAGGTAATTAATTACCTGCTACTCTGAATAGCTCTTGTAGTGAATCAGGTAGAATGATTAGTTTCCCAAACTGTTGATGCAATGATTCTTTTTTCACGTGAATGGTGATTCTCTTCTTATGGTGGGTAGATTTTGTCCCTTGAGAGCCACTTGAACTGGTACTACATGTGGGTCTTTTTAGGCAAGAGTTGGAACAACTGGGGACCTCAGGCTTCAGTTGACAGCTCTTTGTTCCCTCATCTGGTCCAATGAGCTCCACTTTATGCTCACTTAACTCACTCTTATTTTCAAGATTTAATGACAAATCATTCATGGTTTTGTTTACTTCTTGTCCATCATCTCTCTCTTGCTTCTTAACTCTAGCTTCCAAATTATTGATATCTATGCTAGTAAGTGTGATATCATCATGCCTTTTGATTTCTGGTCCTGCATTTGTTTGGTGGTCCACATAACCAAAACCTCCAAATCCCTGAAGTTTCTGGTTAATAACAAAAAGAATCGTCTGTAAATTTCGTTTTTCCTAAGCAATAACAACAGTGGATTTACCAGTACATAATCTGGTTTACTTACCAGCAAAAGATTGTTCATAATTATGCGTTCATCTTCTGGATTTGCGCGTAGAATGTTCATCAATGATGTCCTGTTTAGCCTTAGAATTTGAGAAATCTCGGTAGTTCTAACAGCAAATGGCTGTGGTCTCCCACATAAAACACCTATGTCTCCAAATATTTCTCCTGCAACAGCCTTTCCAATTATCTGTTTGGGAACATGATTGATAAGAGAGATTTAGTTATATCCTAAAGTTGTCACTTAATAATAATAGTTACTATGTAGTAATATACATACTTGCTCTAGCCCTTCAATCTGTGCTATAAATTCCTGCAACAATAACATGTGACATACTGATTAACAACATGACAAGCACAGCTTTAACATATACTCAATCTATAAACTAACTTACCACTGCTCCTGAAACTATTATATACAGATCAGTTGGTGCCTCATTCTGCAAAATTACGTCTTGCTTCGGAGGGAAGTATTCAGCTTCCATTTCAGGAACCTTAGAAATTAAAGTATCACACTGTTAAAATCAATGCAGAGTGATCTAGAGAACAAAAGAGAAGGGAAAGGGAGAAAATTACCAGTTGGAAAAGGAGGTTCCGCGAAACACCTTGGAACAAATGGACATTTTGAACTATAGGAAAAAACAGATGGTGTGCAATACTTGTTCTGATGGCTTTAGGCAGGCCATTAAGAGTCTCTTCTTGTTTCAATGTTTCTGTTTTAAACTTAAGACACATGTGAGACAAAACCTGATCTTGTACTCTTGGAGGCAACTGATTCCTTTTCGCGAATTCTTGAGCTGCTTTCACTGTCTCCCTCTGCAAAAGAAACAAGACTCCTCAAGTTTAATTTGATCCCAAGATGAATAACACGCGATTTATGGAGAGAGAGGGAGGAAGAAGAAGCATACAAAGTTTCTGGTGCGACTAGTCCAATGAACAACAAGGTTAGTCATGTTTCCAATTATGTAAGATGTCAATCCCAAGTTGAATAACATGTAAAAGATATCAAACAGCATCTCTCTTGAGTTCTCAGCATGCAAGTCTCCATAACCGGTTGTTGTCAGCGTTACAATAGACCAATACAATGAAGTTATGTATCTGTCACCAACACTTAGTTGCTTGAAATCTGGATATACAGCACCAATCCATGTCTTTTTCGAATCAGGATATCTATCAGCAATCATATAGTTAATGCATCCAGCACAGTGCACTGCAAACAATGTCACCTGAACTCCAAACAAACCACATGTTACTTGCCAAACATATAAAAAAAAAAATCATGTTTTTTTTAAGCATTGATAGGACTTACTGATACGAGTTTTGTACATCGCGTCCAGAAGTAGTTGAACCGGATATCCTTCTCAAGTCTGAAGGAAAGCAAACCGGCTTATATGTGAGTTTTTTTTAGCATTGATCATAATTCATGATGTAGAAACCAAATACAGTGTGGTATTTTGGACCTTGCAAACAGGGCACTGACTCGTCTGAGACGCCATAATCTGAGCATGCTGAGCAATCTGAATCCAACTCCTCCGCTTTCTTTGTGACCCGTGAAGACGAGGATCAATGATTGGAATGGTACAGTAGAACATACATCAAAAATGAACCATGATGACAAGTACCTGTTTATCTCACATTTACACATAATTAGAACTTCGAAAAATCTCTCTCCCTCTCTTTGAATGAAGTTATGTACATAAAGATTAAATTTTTAATTATTATACTTTACCTTATTGCTATTTTCTTAGGTTCATCAACAAGAAGATAAGACTCTCGATGAAGATACGCCACGAAGAAAGTAAGTAAAATGTCAATAGCAAAGAAGCAATCAACAATGTTGTCAACAATGAACAGAGTATCATCTTTCTTGTATGACAAGAATGCAACCTCAAACAGAGAAATCCAAGCGGTGTAAATAACCATAACAACTAGAAACATCTCCCAACACCTGAAATATCATAATAATCAGTAAGCTCAAGAGCAGAAAAAATAATTTATTAATCAATCAATCAATTAGAGTCAATTATCTATCTTATCTTTACCTGTAACGTGGATTAAAAGGCGAAATGATGAATCTTCGGAGTTTAGTAGCGTAGTTGATTCGAGCTCCAAGTGATGGGAGAAGATCACTAGAGAAGAAGCCACTATGGGTGGTTTCTGTATCCATTTGGAACTCGTCCACACAGAACCGTTGTAAACAGTTTTTAGCATAAGAAAATGGCATTATTATATATTGCTGCTTCTTTTTTGTTGATGTGGTTTTTTATTTTTAATTTTTCGAGTTTCTTGGAAAGGCGATGTGTAATATTTAAAAATACTAACTAGTTATTTTTAGCGTGTTTATATATAGAGGATGTAGTTGAAGAAGTAGTTGGGGTGATACACGTGTCAAGTGTTTCTTTATTGTGATTCTTTTGAAAAAGCATTTAGCTTTAAGAACGTGACATTGCTACTTGCCTACTTCTATAGTATCTTCCCACAAGTGGGGTCTGGAGAAGGTAGTTTGTACGTAGATCTAGTAAAGGTAGAGATATTGCTATCAAAAGCTCGAGTGAGCAAATGCAAGTATAAAGGAGAAGAAAACATAGCAATATTGAAACACAGTAAACAACTGACGAGGCGAGATATGAGTTATAAGGTTGTTGAAGTGGCAAACATGATTTTCTTGATAATAATTCAGGTGCAAGGGGAATTTGTTGAGAGAATTAAGAGAAAGAAAATGGAAATAATGTTGCAAGATTTTTGGGGAAAATGGTAATGGTGGTGGGATCTCCACCAAGATAGAAATTTTAAGAATAAGCATTATTGGAAGGATGGAATTTGAGTGAAAAAACAGATAGGTGTTTTTCATTTCATTTTTTAGAATTGGACCAACAAATCCCAAATAGGATTTGGGGAACTATTTTGTGGAAAACACGTGGACCAATAAGAAATCAAATTCCATGTGAGAAAACTTTAGTTTTTAGTAACAAAAATCTACTTTCTTTTTATCCTTTCCTTTTCAAATTTAAAGAATCAATTTTTCTAACCTTATGTTATTAAAGTAGTTGTTGTTACAAAATGTAAGTTTGATTTTGAACATGTGATCATGTCATTCTTATGAGACAATGTCTTAGGGACAAAATTGGAAATGACGTTGAAATTGGGATATTTTTATTTAAATTAAAACGGAAAGAGTATTTCATTTGTTTCAATTTCAAATTCTCTATTGAAGTCGAAGACGGAATAATGGATAAAATTTGTAAAAAAGGTCGATATATCTTAGTATTATTTTTTTGAAAATTGAAATGATGTCCATGCCTAACAAATGTTGTTGCCTCTTTTCCATACATAAGGTTCCATGTGCTTGATGTTTGGAGTTCATTGAATCCATTTTGTATACTAAGTCACAAATTTGATCATATATTACAATTTTTGTTTTAGTTAATGTTGGTGTAGAATGCAAAATGATAGAGACGGATGAAGGTTTGGTTCATGCAATAAATAACACGCCCACATGCATGAAATTTCTTAGAAAATGAGGTGTTTGTGTAGGTGGGAGAGATTAAATGGAAAAGGGTATAGTTTTTAATTAAGTTTTATTTAATGATGATGATTAGGGGCGGAGCCAAGTCAGGTAAGATTAAGGGGTTTATCTGAATCTTTTTTGACAAAAAATTATGTTGGTTGTATATAATTAAAATTATTTTTAACATATAATAAACGTTGAACAACCTTTGACTCCTTCATGTATTTAAAAAGTTTTATATTTAAAAATTTTTAAATAAAAATTATGATTCCACCTCTTCTGATGACGATATCATCATGATGATGAAAGGGAATCTCAAGGAGGAGGGAGGACCCATTAGGTAGGCTGAGTTTTATCATGAAAATCTCACTATTTGGGAGAGATGTTTTGCCGACTTAATTTGCATTGAAGCAAAATTGAACTTCATTTATCAATAAATTGTGGTAGAGCGATAAGTAAACATTTATTTTTAATCAGAAAGCTCAATTTGAGTCTCTTTGAATATCGAATCATCTTTGTTAAACATCATTTTACCTCTCAACGTGTGGGACTTTCCGATTTTATTTTTTTAAAATAAATTTAATGCATATAAAAAGTCAGACATGCAAAAGTAAATTGTAACCAAATGTATTTGTAAAAAAATATTCTGGAATGATGTGGTCAAATCGATCAGCAATAGTGACTTACAAATCGAAGGATCACACGTACGGTTGCTTAATTATTAATTTAATGCTTTTAAGATAAGGTTCTAAAAGTGGGCGAGTCAAAGTAAAATTTTGTTAGTATAGAAAAATTTGATTTTTATGAATTTGCTCAAATTATCGGTTTTAAATTTGAATGTAAAAACACAATCGTAGTCAATACAAAACTAATTAATTTATGAGGAATCCCAATAAGACGAACAATCATTATATTCTCGAAAGAACTTGTACTAGAAACCAAATTCAGTTTAAGAACAATTTTGGGTTAGTATCGTCAGATGTGATGATGTGAATGAGACTATTCTAATCTTAATTAGTGACTTTATGTTCGAATCCTAAATATGAAAGCAATCTTGATAAAGAGTTCAAGTCTCGAATGGATTCCTATCTGGGACGAATATAGAATAGTAGGACAAGATATCAAACATCATATAAGAAACTAAAAAAAAAAATTATATTAGTAGTGTTATATTTTGGGCTAAGGAGCTATATTTCTCCTTTACTTGAAAGATAGTATCATTTGCACTTTTGTTCTTATTTTATGCTGGTCTTTAATTTTTATCTATTAATAAATAATTAAATTATATAATTATTTTGTTGGACATAATTTATACTTTTAGATTATAATATTTCATAATTATTATTTTGCTAGGTATAAATTCGACTTTTAAGGACAAAATCGAAGACTAAAGGTGTATTTAATTTGAAGGAAAATATTAACAAGTGAATTTCTTACTTATTTTCTAGTGTTTAATAAGTAAGTAAGAAAATATAATTCTAAGAAAGCGTTATTTAGCAAAATACTATGAAAGCGGGATGAGATTGAGAGTGGCGGTGAGATGGTCAAGGGTGAGAGTTGAGGGAAGAGACAATAAACTTAGAATGTCACTTATACAACTTGTTTTCTCTACTTCCATTATGAAACACATTTACTTCGTTTTAAAAAATTTATTTTGCGTGAGAAAATATTTTCCAAATATTTTAACCAACCAAATATAAAAAAACTAAAATATATTTTTCAGAAAATATTTTCGTCCCACCCTACCAAATATACTAAGACACCAACTCGTTTGAAGGGAAATAATGCAAATAATTCTTTACGTGATCTAACAGCAGCATCACAAGTGGTCCAAAACTTAAAGAAGAATAAATGTGTAAAGTCTTTTCTTCTTGAGTAAAAATAAATCAACAAACTAAAATATGTAAAGAATCTAGAGTAAAATATAAAGGATATCCTTTTTTTGTGGTCTAGTATCCATATATAGAAATTTACCCTACCATACATACACAAATAATTGTTTAATTTCATCCTCTTATAAGGAACAAACTGGTCCACCTTTTAAATAAAATAATGATATGGAAAGTGAAAAAGAATTGAGATCATAAGGGTAAAAGACTGCACACCACATCAAAAATGATTTTTAACAATAATAGTTTTTAGTAAAAATATATTTTTAGCGATATTTAACATTCTTTGAAAAAGTCCCTAAATCTTGTACTGGCATTGAATCCAATATCAATTAACTAATGTCAGTAAAAGTTTTATCACTCTCTTTTAATATATATATTTATTATCACAAAAAGTTATTTTTGTTGCAATGGCCTAATAAAAATGAGAAAATATGTAAAGAGGAATTATAAGTCTGAAAATATATA
>JAJOOH010010881.1:0-41896 GCA_029582605.1 Solanum gracilifrons | reverse complement strand
CTTCCTTCTCATTTTGATGTACCTTACAAACATTGTATGTCCTTCTTTGGTGACCTTCAAGCTCCTCTAATGCTTCCCTTTTCATGAACATTGCTTGTAGGCCTTGGAGATCCCTTGCTTGACTCCGTGTGAATGGTCTTGAGGGGTATATGCCACTCATGTTAGTGTCATCCATGCTGGCCATGTTATCATCTATCCTGCATGCTCAGTACCTTTCAAGTATTGACGCATACTATGCGCTACATCTTCTCGTGATGTAGGTTCAGGTCCTTAGCTTCCAGATCACGCATAGATCGGTTCCCGATCTTCAGTTCAGCAACATCAGTGGTGAGTCCTCATTCTTCGAGGACGAGTGACATGATTATCTTTCTTTGCTTTTTTCTTTAGTTTCAGTTTTGCTAGATCTAGCTGGGGCATGCCCCAACATTTCTAGTCAGTAGAGGCTTTATTTCAGACATTGTTAGTTTCAACTTTAGTATTTAACACTCCGTAACTAGAAAGAAGTTAAGAAGTGGAAATACTCATTTTTGGATTAATATAAAATCTGCAAAATTTGTTAAGCATGTTAAGTTGGATTTTTGGTCAACTTCAAACGACCATAACTTCTAGCTCAGGATGAGTTAGATGTGTTTCCAGATATAGAAGGTAATATCTTGGAATAATCTTTCCAACGCCGTCGAGTTTACGCAATTCCGAGTTCGTATGAGTGAAATATTCCCATTCGAAGTTGGGATGTTCAAATAAGGAAAGTCCAATCCGGATTTTAAAAGGATAGTTTAGTCTTTTCCTTACCCAATTAATTTAATTCATTTTAGTGAATTAATTAAGGGTCAAAACTGAATTTGGTCAGTTTAGAAAATTGGAAATCTATGCTAGGGCTTGGAGAAAGGAGAAAGAAGGAGAAAAGGCAAGTTTCGTCAAGAACGTTCAAGTTTGATTCTGAATTTCGCCAAGGATTCAATCCTATGAGGTATGTGAGTTCACACAGTGTTGGGTTCGTTCACCCATGCGCCAAACATGTTTAATTCAGCATGAATTTGTCCTAAAAGTTGAAATTTTGAATGTTCTTGAATTTACTTTCGTTCTTGAATTTGAGATACGATTGAGGAGTTCTTGAGAGTTTAAGGTCGATTTTAGAGTTGTGTTTGATTAGATTCTTGTGTACATATGCAGGGTATCTGAATATAAAGAGAATTGGAGAAAAAGAATCAAATTTAGGCGATTTAGGGTTAGAAAATGAAGAAGGAACAGGTTGGCAGAATCTGGGTACCAGGTCCTCGTCGCGGACCTGTTCCTCATAATTGACAATATTTCCTCGCGTCGCGGAGTGGTCACGGACCGTTCTGCCTCAAAATGTCTTTTGCGACCAAAAATTCAAATGCATCTCCGCGGTGCGGACTTGCTTCCAGACAGTGATTTCTTGATCTTTTCTCGTGTTAAACTATCTAAAAACACTCCTAAACATCATGAGATCTTTTCTATCACAAATCTCAACCTTTGAATCCATAATTCAATTCAAGGATCAGTTAGTAGTCAAGTTAAGAGAAGTTAAGAGCCAAGTTAAGAGAAGTTCATAGAGTCTTCCAAAAGTATTTTACAAATGATTTAACTTTGTTTTAAGACTTGAGTTTTGAGTTCAGTAAAGAGTAAAGTGAAGTGCATTTCTTCAAAGAAGTAAATGGGGACTATGTATTCCCAAAGAGTTTAAAATGTTTTCACATTTAAATTAGAACGGAAACTGAGATATCGAAAGAGCCTTTGAGCTAGTTTTCAGAAAAGAGTTAATGCTTTCACAATTAAGCAAGAAGGGAAACTTTGATTTCGAAGATAGCCTTTGAGCTAAGTTTTTGAGAAATTATCTCAAATCACAGAAATAGGTATGTTTTTAAACATAAGAGCTAGTATCATATTTTGGGAGTAGTATTGAGCAACGATATGGGGGAGAGTTCAGAGAACTCACAGCCCCCATAAACCATGTAGCCAACATGGGTAGAAAAGGTTCATACTTTTTAGATGATTTCTTTAGTGCTTTTTAGATAGACTAGTGGATCCACTTAGTAGTTCAGGTTTTTTACCCTCGGCAAGGTATAGGACGGCCCTGGCAGTGTGAGGCAAAATGTTGTATCATGACAATAACTCTTAAGTGATGGTTGTCGGTTAGATAAACTCCCACAAAAGTAATTGTATTCTTATAGACATAGTTTATTGTATTTTTACATACATTTCAGAGTTATATGTATATTTGCATACACACAGAGTTGACATCATGTTTTAAACAACTTTCTTTACATTGCACTTGTTTTAAGTTGCTTTATATTGAAATAAGTTAGTTATGTTGAGCCAGGTAAGTTCTTCAGTTCCTTTCAAGCTTATGTCTTGTTTTAGAATTCCCCTCGCATACTCTTACGTTCAATGTATTGATCCCATTTGATCCAGTTGAGCACTCAAAGTCTTGTGGTGAGCCTCCTTGCTTCCGAAGGATCCCTTTTATTGTTTTCAGTTTTATTATTAGTTCATTAGGATGTCGTGGGTCTTGTCCCGACATCCATCTCAGTTGTTGAGAGGCTTAATAGACAGTCAGATGTTAGTTCTTTAGTATTCTCATTGTCATTATCTTATGTTGAGACTTGAGTTTTCCTTAATGGCCAGTTGAATGTTCCTTTATAACATTCCAGTTTATTTCATAGATGTATCTTTGTTAAGTTAAGTCTTCTGCTGAGTAAGTAAGCCATGCCATGGGTTCGCTTGGGGCCAACAATGGTTCTCGAGTGCCAGTCCCGCCCAGGGTGTAGGCTTGGGGCGTGACAAACTTGGTATTAGAGAACATAGTTCAAAAGTCCTAGGGAGTCTATGAATCTGTGTATGTAGAGTCCTAGTTATTGATGTGAAGCACGCCATATCTATAATTAGGAGGCTGCAACACTTAGGAAAATTTCTCAGTTCTTTCACATTCAGTTTGTGTGTTAGAGTTTGATCTCTAAAAAGTTTATTTCTAATTCGTGCTAGCGCGTATTTTCAGTTAATTATGCCTCCACGAAGAGCTGTCAGAGGTTGTCCTGCTAGGCATAATGTTGAGGAGAAAGGGGTACCCAATGCACGTGAAGTGCAACCCTAAGGAGAAGTTACTAATGCTGAGTTTATGGAAGCGATAAGGATGTTAAGTCAAGCTGTGACTAATCAGGTTGGGCAACAAAGAGGGGCTCGACAAGAAGAGGCTGACACTTCAAGGATCCGTGAATTCTTGAGGATGAACCCTCAAAGTTTCATTGGTTCAAGTACTACTCAGGATCCAGAGAACTTTATTGAGGAGCTGCAAAAGGTATTTGATGTCATGCACGTTGCTGATACTGAGAGGGTGGAACTAGCTACATACCAAATGAAGGGTGTCATTAGGATTTGGTTCGATCAATGGAAGAAGAACCGAGCTGAGGATGCACAACCTGCGAGTTGGGCTTGTTTTGATGAGGCCTTCTTGGGTACGAGAGTTCCTCACACTTAAACATGATTCTTTGAGCATTCATGAGTACGGGTTGAAGTTCACCCAACTATCCCATTATGCTCCGGAGATGGTTGCTGATATGAGGAATAAAATTAGCTTGTTTGCTGCTGGGTTGTCTCGTCTGTCGAGTAAGGAAGGTAGGGCTGCAATGCTAATAGACGACATGAATATATCAAGGTTGATGGTCTATGTGTAGCAGGTTGAGAAAGAGAAGCTAAGGGATAGAGAAGAGTTTAAGAACAAGAGAGCTAAGACAAGGAATGAGTCCGGGCAGCAGAAGAGTAATGCCAACCGGTCATCCTTCCAACAAAAACATAAAGGACCTACTCCATCATCAGCTAGTGCACCTGCACCTAAGAACAAAAGTGAGAATAATAGTCTGAATTTCAGAGTCAAGCCTGCCTATTCTCATGGTAGTATGTCGCAAGGGGGTAGTAAGCCTCCTGCTTGCGCTAAGTGTGGTACGAACCACTCAGGTACATGTCGTGAGGGCTCCACTGGTTGTTTCAAGTGTGGATAGAATGGTCATTTCATGCGAGAATGTCCAAAGAACAAGAGGGTAGTGGTAATGGGGGCAGTAGAAACCAGTCTTCTTCAGTTGCTACACCAGAAAGAGCTGCACCTAGAGGGGCTACTTCCGGTGCTGGTGGAGGATCAAACCGCCTATATGCTATCACCAGTTGCCAAGAGCAAGAGGATTCACCAGATGTTGTTACTGGTTAATATCCAAGTCTTTAACTTTAATGTTTATGCTTTGCTAGACCCAGGAGCGAGTTTATCCTTTGTACCTTCGCATGCTGCGATGAATTTTGATGTTCAACCTGAGCAACTTAGTGAACCCTTCAGTGTTTCTACACTTGTTAGTGAGTCTATTCTAGCAGAGAGAGTCTATCGTGATTGTTCAATTTCCATCAATCACAAGAGTACCATGGCAGATTTAGTTGAGTTAGACATGGTAGATTTGGATGGCATTCTTGGTAAGGAATGGCTTCATGCATGTTATGCCTTAGTTGACTGTAGAACTCGAGTTGTCAAGTTCCAGTTTCTAGATGAGCCAATCTTAGAATGGAAAAGTAGTCCAGCAGTGCCTAAGGGTCTTTTCATTTTGTACCTTAAGGCAAAGAAGTTAGTCTCTAAGGGGTGTGTCTATCACTTAGTCCGAGTTAATGACTCTAGTGCTGAGATACCTCTTATTCAGTCAGTTACAGTAGTAAAAGAATTTCCAGAAGTCTTTCTAGATGATCTACCCGGAGTCCCTCCAGAGAGAGATAGACATCGGTATAGACCTTTTTCCAGATACTCGTCCTATATCTATTCTGCCATATAGAATGGCTCCACAGAGTTGATAGAACAATTGAAAGATCTCCTTGATAAGGGGTGTCTCACCTTGGGGCGCTCCGGCCTTGTTTGTGAGGAAGAATGATGGTTCTCTTAGGATGTGTATAGATTACCGTCAGTTGAACAAGGTTACCATTATGATCAAGTATCCTCTCCTAAGGATTGATGATCTTTTCGATCAACTTCAGGGTGCCACTTGTTTTTCTAAGATAGACCTCATACCAGGTTACCATCAGTTAAGAGTAAGGGAATGTGATATTCCAAAGGTAGCTTTCAGAACCCGTTATGGTCATTATGAGTTCCTAGTTATGTCCTTTGGTTTGACCAATGTGCTTGCGGCATTCATGGACCTTATGAATAGAGTATTCAAACCTTATTTACATATGATTGTTATCATCTTCATTGATGACATACTAATCTATTCGAGGAATGAAGAAGGTCATGCTAGTCATCTCAGAATAGTTCTCCAGACTCTAACAGATAGAGAGTTGTATGCTAAGTTCTCGAAATGTGAATTTTGGCTTGAGTCTGTGGCATTATTAGGCCACATTGTGTCTGAAGAGGGAATTAAAGTTGATACTCAGAAAATTGAGGCAGTGCAGAATTGGCCTAGACCCATATATCCAACTGATATTAGGAGTTTCTTGGGTTTGGCTGGCTATTATGGAAGGTTTGTAGAGGGGTTCTCATCTATTTCATCCCCTTTGACCAAGTTAACTCAAAGAACATTGAAGTTTCAATGGTCGGAAGCTTGTGAAAAAAGCTTTCAGGAATTGAAAAAGAGGTTGACTACTGCCCCAATATTGACCTTACCAGAAGGTATGCAAGGCTTTGTTGTCTATTGTGATGTGTCTAGAGTTGGTTTGGGTTGTTTGTTAATGTAGAATGGCAATGTTATAGCTTATGCCTTTAGACAGTTGAAAGTTCATGAGAAAAATTACCCAACCCATGATCTAGAGTTGGCTGCTGTAGTGTTTGCTTTGAAAATACAGCGTCATTATTTGTATAGGGTTCATGTTGATGTATTTACTGATCACAAGACTCTTCAATATGTGTTCACTCAGAAAGAACTTAATCTTAGACAAAGGAAATGGTTAAAATTACTCAAGGGTTATGACATGAGTATTCTTTACCACCTAGGTAAGGCTAATATTGTTGCTGATGCTTTAAGTAGGTTGTCTATGGGTAGTACCACCCATGTTGAGGAAGAAAAGATAGAGTTAGTGAAAGATGTGCATAGACTTGACGTTTGGGAGTTCGACTAATGGATTTCACATAAGGAGAAGTAGTGGTGATAAATGGGACTGAGTCATCATTAGTGTCAGAAGTAAAAGAGAAGCAAGACCAAGATCCTATTTTTCTTGAATTGAAGGCAAATATTCATAAGCAAAAAGTATTGGCTTTTGAACAAGGGGGAGATAGTGTATTGAGGTATCAAGATAGATTGTGTGTACCAAGGGTGGATGAACTCCAAGAGAGGATTATGGAGGAAGCTCATAGCTCCAAATATTCCATTCATCCAGGTTCCACAAAGATGTATTGTGATTTGAGAGAAGTCTATTGGTGGAGTAGTACGAAGAAGAGCATTGCAGAGTTTGTTGCTAAGTGTCCAAATTGCTAACAAGTTAAAGTAGAGCATCAAAGGCCCGGTGGTATGGCTCAGAATATAGAACTTCCGGAATGGAAGTGGGAGATGATTAGTATGGATTTCATCACAGTTTTACCAAGGTCTCGCAGGCAACATGATTCTATTTGGGTGATTATCGGTAGAATGACAAAATCTACCCACTTTTTTTTGGTAAAGACTACCCATTCAGTAGAAGATTATGCCAAGTTGTATCTTCAAGAAGTGGTTAGAATTCATGGAGTTACGGTTTCCATTATTTCAGATAGAGGTCCGCAATTTACTGCACAGTTTCGAAAGTCATTCCAAAAAGGCTTTGGTTCATATGTGAATTTAAGTATTGCCTTTCACCCTCAGACAGATGGGAAAGCAGAGTGCACTATTTAGACCTTAGAAGATATGTTGAGGGATTATGTGATTGATTTCAAAGGTAATTGGGATGATCACCCACCCCTTATTGAGTTTGCTGACAACAATAGTTACCACTCTAGCATCCAAATGGCTCCTTATGAAGATCTTTATGGGAGAAGATGCAGATCTCCTATTGGATGGTTTGAAGTTGGTGAAGCAGGGTTGATAGGACCAGATTTAGTTCATCAAGCTATGAAGAAGGTGAAAATGATTAAAAAGAGGTTGAAAATGGCGTAGAGTCGTCAAAAACCCCACACTGATGTTAGGAGAAGGGAGCTAGAGTTTGAAGTAAATGATTGGATATATTTGAAAGTTTCACCCATGAAGGGTGTTATGAGATTTGGTAAGAAAGGGAAGCTTAGTCCCCGGTATATTGGCCCTTACAGAATATCGAAAAGGGTAGGTAATGTAGCTTATGAGTCAGATCTACCCCAAGAGTTAACTGCGGTTCATCCGGTTTATCACATCTCCATGTTGAAGAAGTGCATGAGCGATCCTTAATTGATCATACCAACTAAAGATATTATCATCAAGGATAGCTTATCTTATGAGGAGATTCCAGTTCAGATTCTAGATTGCCACGTTCGTAAGTTGAGGACTAGGGAAGTAACATCAGTGAAAGTCCTTTGGATGAACCGATTTGTTGAGGGAGCTACTTGGGAAGCTGCAGAAGATATGAAGAAGAGGTATCCACATCTCTTTGAAACCGGAGAAGTCCCAGACCAAGGTACTAATTCTCTTCTTAGTACTCTTTCAGTTATAAGTTAGCATGTTGTCATTGCATTGCTTGTTGGGTGTTTGAGCTGAATGTTACATGTTACCCCCTCAGCCTACTAAGAGTAAGCTTATTCGAGGACAAATGTTCCCAAGGGGGAGCTAATGTAACACCCCGTAACTAGAAAGAACTAGAAAGAAGTTAAAAAGTGGAAATAGTCATTTTTGGAAAGAATATAAAAATCTGGAAAATTTGTTAAACATGTTAAGTTGGATTTTTGGTCAACTTCAAACAACCATAACTTCTAGATCAGGATGAGTTAGAAGTATTTGCAGATATCGTAGGAGATATCTTGGAATAATCTTTCCAACGCCGCCGAGTTTGCATGATTCCGAGTTTGTATGAGTGAGATATTTCCATTCGAAGTTGGGCTATTCAAATAAAGAAAGTCCAATCCAAATTTTGAAAGGGTAGTTTAGTCTTTTCCTTACCCAATTAATTTAATTCATTTTAGTGAATTAATTAAGGGTCAAAACTGAATTTGGTCAGTTTAGAAATTGGAAATCTACGCTAGGACTTGGAGAAAGGAGAAAGAAGGAGAAAAAGCAATATTCGTCAGGAACGTTCAAGTTTGATTGTGGATTTTGCCAAGGATTCAATCCTATGAGGGATGTGAGTTCACACAGCGTTGGGTTCGTTCACCCACACACCAAACATGTTTAATTCAGCATGAATTCCTCCTAAAAGTTGAAAGTTTGAATGTTCTTGAATTCACTTTCGTTCTTGAATTTGGGATGAGATTGAGGAGTTCTTGAGAGTTTAAGGTCGTTTTTAGAGTTGTGTTTGATTAGATTCTTGTGTACATATGCTGGGTATCTGAATATAAAGAGAATTGGAGAAAAAGAATCGAATTAATGCGATTTGGGGATAGAAAATGAAGAAGGAAAAAGTTGGCATAATTTGGGTACCATGTTCGCGACGCGGATTTGTTCCTCAAAATTGACAATTTTTCCTCGCTTCACGGAGCGGTCACGGACCATTCTGCCTCAAAATTTATTTCGTGACAAAAAAATGCATCTCCGCGTCGCGGACTTACTTCCAGACAGTGATTTCTTGATCTTTTCTCGTGTTTAATTATCTAAAAACATTCCTAAATATCATGAGATCTTTCCTATCACAAATCTCAATCCTTGAATCCATAATTCAATTCATGGATCAGTTAATAGTCAAGTCAAGAGAAGTTAAGAGCCAAGTTAAGAGAAGTTCATAGAGTCTTCCAAAAGTTTTTTACAAATGATTTAACTTTCTTTTAAGACTTGAGTTTTGAGTTTAGTAAAGAGTAAAGTGAAGTGCATTTCTTCAAAGGAGTATATGTGGACTATATATTCTCAAAGAGTTTAAAATGTTTTCACATTTAAATAAGAACGGAAACTGAGATTTTCAAAGAGCCTTTGAGCTAGTTTTCAGAAAAGAGTTAATGCTTTCACAATTAAGCAAGAAGGGAAACTTTGATTTCGAAGATAGCCTTTGAGCTAAGTTTTTGAGCAATTATCTCAAATCACAGAACGAAGTATGTTTTTAAATATAAGAGCTAGTATCATATTTTGGGAGTAGTATTGAGCACCGATATGGGGGAGAGTTCAGACAACTCGCAGCCCCCATAAATCATGTAGCCACCATTGGTAGAAAAGGGTCATACTTTTTAGATGATTCCTTTAGTGTTTTTTTAGCATAGACTAGTGGATCCACTTAGTAGTTCAGGTTCTATACGCCTAGCAAGGTATAGGACGGTCCTGGCAGCGTGAGGCAAAATGATGTATCATCACAATAGCTCTTAAGTGATGGTTGTCGATTAGAGAAATTCCCACAAAAGTAATTGTATTATTATATACACAGTTTTTTGTATTTTTACATACATTTTAGAGTGATATGTATCTTTGCATATACACAGAGTTGACATCATGGTTTAAACAACTTTTGTTTATATTGCACTTGTTTTAAACTGCTTTATATTGAAATGAATCAGTTATGTTGGGTTGAGACAGGTAAGTTCTTCAGTTCCTTTCAAGATTATGTCTTGTTTTAGAATTCCCCTTGCATACTCGTACATTCAATGTACTGATGCCATTTGATCCAGTTGAGCACTAGAGTTTTGTGGTGAGTCTCGCTTTCGGAGGATCCCTTTTATTGCTTTCAGTTTTATTATTAGTTCATTAGGATGTCGTGGGTCTTGTCCCGACATCTATCTCAGTTGTTTAGAGGCTTCATTGACAATAAGATGTTAGTTCTTTAGTCTCTTCACTGTCATTATCTTATGTTGAGACTTGAGTTTGCCTTAATGGCCAGTTGAATGTTCCTTTATAACATTTCAGTTTATTTCATAGATGTATCTTTGTTAAGTTAAGTCTTCCACTGAGTAAGTAAGCCAGGCCAAGGGTTCTCTTGGGGCCAACAATGGTTCTCGAGTGCCACTCCTGCCCAGGGTGTAGGCTCTGGGCGTGACAATTTGAGTTTGACTTTTCAGTTGTTGTTAAACTCTCAGTCTTCATTTTTAAGTATATGGGTATTCCCCATAATTTTAGTTTATCTTATGATTTAGCTTCCGCACATGACTTTCTTAATTCAGTTTATCTTTAAGTATGCTTATGATATGCCAGTAGGGTTAGCTTGGGGTCACTCATGATCCTAGGTTTCGTGTCTGGATCTTAGGGGTAGCTTCAGGGCGTGAAAAACTTGGTATCAGAGCATTAGGTTTAAGAGTCCTAGGATGCTTGAAAAGCCGCACTAAGTAGAGTCCTTTTCATGGGTGTGAAGTGTGCCACATCTAATGAGAGGGAGGCTATGAAGTGTTTTAGGAAAACTCCACTTTCTTTATATTCTTATCGTCCGTGGGTATGATCTACCTTCTAACTCGTTGTTATGCATTTCATATCATGCCTCCTCGTAGAGCTTACCAAGGAAATTCTAACGCCAGGAATGCTAACACAGTTCCTCCAGTCCAAGATCAGGAAGTTTCGAATGTAGAGTTTCAGAAAGCTATCCAACTGTTGGCTTAGAGTGTGACCAACTAGAACAACTAGCAAGTTCAATTAATTCCTGCAAATGATAGTCATGGTTTGTCTACAGCCAGAGTTCGCGACTTCGTTAGGATGAATCCGCTTGATTTCTTAGGATCGCAAATTGGTGAGGATCCCCTAAACTTCATAGATGAGGTCATGAAGATCTTAGAGGTGATGCGAGTGACATGTAATGACAGGGTTGAGTTGTCATCTTACCAGCTTAAGGATGTGGCTCGTATATGGTATACTCAATGGAAGGAGAACATGGGTACAAATGTAGCTCCTATCACTTGGGAATGCTTTAGTGAGACATTTCTGGACATGTTTTTCCCAAGAGAGTTAAGGGAGGTAAGAGCTCAAGAATTCATGAATTTAAGGCAAGGTAACATGACAGTCCAAGAGTATGGGCTCAAGTACACCCAACTCTCCAGGTATGCTCCTCACATAGTTGTCGATTCCAGGGCTCAAATGAATAAGTTTCTGTATGGAGTCTCACACTTAGTGAAAACTGAGTGCAGAAATGCTATGTTGCTGGAAGATATGAACATCTCTAGGCTCATGACTCATGCTTAGTAGGTTGAGAGAGATAAGCTTAGGGAACAAGCTAAGGAGAACAAAAAGTCTAGGATAGGCAACTATGAGTATTCTCAATAGAAATCAGATGGTGGAAATTGCTCACAGTTTCAGCTAAAGTCTTCAGCTCCAGCACCTTCATCAGCTAGTGTTCCATTCTCCAAGTTTCGGAATGATTAAAATGGTAGGGCATCAGGTTCAAGTCTCAGGGGAGTACTTCAGGTACTAAAACCTACCCAACTTATCAAAAATGTGGTAAGAACCATCCGGGCGAGTGTCTTGCAGGAAAGGAAGGATGCTTTGCGTGTGGTCAATCTGGTCACATGTTGAGAGATTGTCCTTCTTCTAAACAGGGTCACAGAGGTAATAATGGTAGAGTTCAGTCCACAATTTCAGCAGCACCACCAGGTCTCCCGACTCAGCAGGGTAACTCATCTGGTACAGGTGGCGGACACCACCAAAATAGGTTGTATTCTCTTCAGGCTCGTCAGGATAAGGAAGATTCTCCCGATGTAGTCACTGGTACGTTACGAGTTTTTAACTTATATGTTTATGCTTTGTTAGATCCAGAGGCTACTCTCTCCTTTGTAACTCCGTATATAGCGGTCAACTTCAATGTTGGTCCAAAAACTCTTTCAAAACCCTTCTCAGTCTCTACTTCAGTCGGTGACCTAGTTATAGCTAGACGGGTATGCATAAATCGTCCTATCACTGTCTCTCAGAAAGTCACCTCAGCAGATCTTGTAGAGTTAGAAATGGTAGATTTCGATATCATTCTAGGCATAGATTGGTACATTCATGTTATGCCTTAGTCGATTGTAGAACTAGGATCGTTCGTTTTTAGTTTCCAGACGAACCAATCTTAGAATGAAAGGGTAGTAACTTAGCTCCTATGGGTTGATTTATTTCTTACCTTAAGGCTAGAAAGATGATCTCTAAGGGTTATCTCTATCATCTAGTTTGGGTTAAGGATTCAAGCTCCGAAACCCCAACTCTTGAGTCAGTTCCAGTAGTTAATGAGTTTCCAAAAGTGTTCCCAGAAGATCTTCCCGGAGTTCCTCATGACAGGGGAATCGACTTTGGAATTTATATCCATCCAGATACCCAACCTATTTCTATTCCTCCTTACATAATGGCTCAAGCTGAGCTTAAGGAGTTGAAAGAGTTGTTGAAAGACCTTCTAGATAAGGGCTTCATCAGATTTAGTATTTCCCTGTAGGGTGCACCAGTGTTGTTCATGAAAAAGAAAGATGGTTCTCTCAGAATGTGCATTGACTATAGGCAGTTGAACAAGGTCACAATCAAGAATAATTATCCCATCCCCAGGATTGATGAGTTGTTTTACCAACTTCAAGATGCTAGTCATTTTTCAAAGATAGACCTCAAATCCAGTTATCATCAGCTTAGAGTCAGAGATAGTGACATCCCAAAAATAGCCTTCAGAACTCGGTATGGTTATTATGAATTTGAAGTTATGTCATTTGGACTAACCAATGCTCTGACAGCTTTCATGGATTTAATGAACAAAGTGTTCAATCAGTATTTGTACTTGTTCATTATCGTCTTTATTGATGATATCCTCATTTACTCTAGGAATGAGGAAGAACATGCGAATCACTTGAGGGTTGTCCTGCAAACTTTCAAATATCACTAATTATTCACTAAGTTTAGCAAGTGTGAGTTTTGGTTGCAATCTATTGCTTTCTTTGGGCATATTGTGTCTAGCGAAGAGATCCGAGTGGATTCTCAGAAAATAGAAGTAGTGAAACAATGTCCCAGACCTACCTCTCCTATAGATATCAGAAGTTTCTTGGGTTTGGTTGGTTATTACAGAAGGTTCGTGGAAGGATTTTCATCCATAGCCTCTCCATTGACTAAGTTGACCCAGAAAAAGGTTAAGTTTCAGTGGTCAGATCATTGTGAAAAAAGCTTCGCAGAATTAAAAACTAGGTTGACTACAACTCCTGTTTTGACTATACCAGAGAGTTCAGATGGTTTATGTTATCTTTTGTGATGCATCCAGAGTCGTCCTAGGTTGTGTGTTGATGCATCGAGGTAAGGTTATAGCTTATGCTTTTAGACAGCTTAAGGTGCATGAGAATAACTATCCAACTCTTGACCTCGACCTTGCAGCAGTGGTTTTTTCACTTAAGATTTAGAGACATTACTTGTATGGTATTCATGTAGATGTGTTCATAGACCATAAGATCCTTCAATATGTGTTCACCAGAAAGAGTTGAATCTTCGTCAGAGGAGATGGCTTGAATTCCTCAAGGATTATGATATGAGTGTGCATTACCATCCTGGTAAGGCCATTGTAGTAGCAGATGCTCTTAACAGACTATCTATGGTAGTGCAACTTATGTTGAGGAAGAACGAAAAGAGCTGGCAAAGGATGTTAACAGACTTGCTCGCTTAGGAGTTCATCTTATGAGCATATCAGATGGTAGTGTAACAGTTAAGAATGGGTCAAAATCGTCATTGGTAGGGGAGGTTAAGGAAAATCAAGACAGTGATCCGATATTGGTTCAACTAAAGGGTGCAGTACATCAGCAGAGAGTTGAGGTTTTTTCCCAAAGGGGAGATGGTGTGCTTCGCTATCAGGGTCGATTATGTGTTCCTAAGGTGGGTGAGCTGAGACAATAGATTCTTGCAGAGGCCCATAACTCCAGGTATTCTATTCATCCATGAGCCACTAAGATGTACCGTGATCTGCAGAAAGTCTTTTGGTGGAATGGTATGAAAAGGGATATATCAGATTTTGTGGCTAAGTACCCTAATTATCAGCAAGTGAAGGTAGAACATCAGAAACCAAGGTATGACTTAAGTGATCAACATTTATACTTGGAAGTGGGAAATGATCAACATGGACTTCATTACAGGTTTACCTCGTACTCGCAGGCAACATGACTTCATTTGGGTGATAGTTGATAGAGTTACTAATTCTGCATGCTTTTTGGCTATTAAAACTACTGATTCGGTGGATGACTACGCCAAGCTTTACATTAATGAGATAGTTAGGTTGCATGGGGTTCCTTTGTCTATGATCTCAGATAGAAGTATTCAGTTTACCTCTCATTTCTGGAAGTCATTTCAGAAAGGTCTTGGTACTCAGGTTAATCTTAGTACATCATTTCATTCGTAGACAGATGGTCAGGCAGAGCGTACCATTCAGACCTTAGAGGACATGTTGAGAACTTGTGTGATCGACTTTAAGGGTAGTTGGGATGATCACCTTCCTCTTATACAGTTCACCCACAATAATAACTACCATTCAAGCATTTAGATTGCCCCTTATGAGGCATTGTATAGGCGTAGATGTAGATCTCCAGTTGGTTGGTTTGAAGTAGGTGAAGCAGCCTTGATAGGGCCAGATTTGGTTCATGATGCTATGGAGAAAGTGCAAATCATTAGAGATAGACTTAAGACAGCCCAGAGTAGCCAGAAGTCTTATGCAGATGTAAGGAGAAGGGAATTAGAGTTCCAAGTTGATGATTGTGTCTTCCTGAAAGTGTAACCTATGAAGGGGGTGATGAGATTTGGCAAGAAAGGGAAGCTCAGTCCTAGATATGTAAGCCCTTATAAGATCTTGAAAAGAGTTGGTAAAATGGCTTATGCGTTAGAGTTACCAGCAGAGCTAGCAACAATGCATTCGGTTTTTCACATTTCGTTGTTGAAAAAGTGTGTGGGTGATCCAGCATCTATTGTACCTTTAGAGAGTGTGGTTGTGAAGGATAGTTTGACTTATGAAGAGGTACCAGTTGAAATCCTTGGTCATCAGGTTTGAAGGTTGAGAAACAAAAAAGTCGCTTAAGTTAAGGTTTTATGGATGAGTCAGTCCGTAGAGGGAGCTACTTGGGAAGCAGAAGCAGCCATGAAGTCCAAGTATCCTCACCTCTTTCCTCCCGATTCCATTCCTGCTTGAGGTAATAGTTCCTCTTTTTTTTCAGTCATTTATGCGTAGATTCAGTCTTCGTATCATGTTCCTTCAGTTTGTACTTGCATTTTCAGCGTATTTGCATATCCTTGGAACTTAGCTCAGTTAGAGATCAGTTTCCAGTGTTTAGTGGTAGAGTTTGCAGGTCTTTTCCTTCATTTCAGCTAGTTTAGCCTTCATTCGAGGACGAATGTTCCAAGGGGGAGATAATGCAACACCCCATATCCTAGACATACGAGATTCCAAATTTCAGAAGCTACAGGTGCCACCGACGGGCACCAACTACGGATTGTAGGGTGACCCATGGTCCGTGGATGGCCACCTGTAGCCCTTCCCAGGAATCCCAAATTTTTTTGGCCAAGTATGGACCAACGTACAGTAGGTCAAACCACGGTCCGTGGTCCAAGGCCATAGGTCAGACCTCCATTATTCTACTCCCAGTCGCCAAAAGACGTTGGACCAGCACGAACCGTCGGTCTGGTCCATCGGTGACCCCCGACAACTTTTAAATCAAGGGTCATTTGGTCTTTTCCCTAAGCGTTGGACCCCTAAACTACGTCATTTAACCCTAAACTACATAGTTTTGGTCAGTTTCAACCTAGTAACTTAATTACACTTTACCCAAGTCAACTCATTCTCCTAAAATTCATCAAGTTGAATGAGAAGAAGGAGAAAGAGTTGACCAAGCCCTAGTCCAAGAACGCAACAAGTTTTCATCAGTTTCAGCCCTGAAATCGAAAGATTTCTCCGTGGAATTCATAACTAGGTATGTGGGATTTCACTAGTGGGTTCCTTTCACCCATTAGGTCCCTAGTTTCAGTCAGATTCTTCATTCCCTTAATATGATCTAGACCTAGGGTTTCTATAATTTCAGATTTATGTTGTGATTCAACTATTAGACTAATCCAAATAATATTTTCATGTTTTCGTGGAATTATAGCTTAGTTCTTGCATAAAATTCAGAACCCTAGCTGTGTAGTTCTATTAGTTCATGAATAACACATAGTAGGTAAGTTATTTCAGATACATATACATGTCTTACTTTTCGAATGTTCATTATCAGCAAATTAATGATGCATTCTTAGTTTGCATGTCAGTATTCTGAGCTATCCAGTATTGCAAAAATTCAGTCATAAATTACATAATCAATTGGGAGTAGCTTAATACGGAATGGACTAGGGTCAATCACCCTCATAGTCCCAGAACTACGTGCCCCATAGGTTGTAAGTCCCCTCTATGGGCATCATTTTAGTGATCACGCCAGTCATGCCTCTATACCTCTGGCAGGGTATATTGGGTCCTCTCGATGGGGCATATACATCGGACTCCACATTTAGCTCATGTGGTTTTATGTCGATTATTAGTAGCTCCCTTATAGTCAGACTCTATTGCATTGACCATGTTATCAGTTACAGTCAGATTTTAGTATCAACATGTTATAAACTTGGTCATTGCATTCAGTCATTTCATGTGCAGTATTCTTAGCTTAGTATCATGTTTATCTCATATCATTGCTCAGATTTATGCTTTGGTTCAGTTATGATTATTGTTCAGCTTTACTCCATCCTGCATGCTCAATACCTTTCAAGTACTGACACATACTCTGCACTACATCTTCTCGTGATGTAGGTTTAGGTCCTCAACCTCCAGATCACGCATAAATCAGTTCCTAATCTTCAGTTCAACAACATCAATGGCAAGTCCTCATTCTTTGAGGATGAGTGACATGATTATCTTTCTTTGCTTTTAGCTTTAGTTTCAGGTTTGCTAGATCTAATGAGGGATGTCCAAGCATTTCTAGGCTGTAGAGGCTTTATTTCAGACATAGTTAGTTTCAACATTAGTATTTTAGTTTGACTTTTCAGTTGTTGTTAAACTCTTAGTCTTCATTTATTTAGACAATATATGGGTATTCCCGATCATTTCAGTTTATCTTATGATTTAGCTTCCGCACAATACTTTCTTAATTCAGTTTATCTTTAAGTATGGTTATGATTTTCCAGTAGGGTTAGCTTGGGGTCACTCGTGATCGTAGGTCCCGTGTCCGAATCCTGGGGGTAGCTTCGGGGTGTGACACCATAGGTGGCTAACCTACTTGATCATAAATAACTAGAGCTTGATGCTGCCCTGGGGTCTGTTCCCCCACTCTCATCTGAGAACCATGTGGTGTGCCTGTTGTGCCATCATGAGAGAAGATCTCTAACACACCCTGCATGCTCAACATAATATCTTGAAAAAATGAAACTATAAACTCAGAAGGAGCCTGGTCCTCATCAACCTCAACATGTGGCTGAGGGGAGACCTCTCTAGCATGACCTCTAGTTAGTGGTGCTCCATGGGCAAACCCTCTAATTGGTGCTACTCCATGAGCATGAACTTTAGTTCGGGACCTAACCCTACCTTAGCTGGGGTCGTACTAACTGCCTCGGGAACTACCTCCACCTACAACTAAAAATAAAAGCTCTGGTCCTCGCCACCTGCCAATAGAATACACAGTAACTCAGTACTAGCAAAGTTAACTACACACGATAAGAAAAAATGAATGAAATAAAGTTACCTAACATCCTTTGTAGCCTCTTGAAGATAAGTACAAATGTACCCATACCGATCCTCATTACTCTAATAAGACTTGACTTGTACACACGTAAGACTTGTGAGCTTGACTCTGATACCATTTGTCACAACTTAAAAATAGACGTAATGACACTCATCTAATACCACCAAGACAAGTTAGCCTAAAACCCAACAATAAGATATAAATGTAGAAATAAACTAATAATAACATAAACTTAATCTTTCTAAAATATCTCCAAAATTTGGTTGTCACGTGTACAAGCCACTAGTGTAATACTACATATTTTGAAAGATAAATACAAGTCTCAATGTCTTTGTCTCTCAAATAGAATAAAACCATAGGAGCAAGAGGGTCCTCCGGGATGACAAGTAGTGACCTCTCATGTGTCCACAAAAAATCCTTAGTTGTAAATGGAAGAAGAGCAATCACACAGATCCAAGATCGGAACCTGCAAAAGTGTAAAAGCAAGGAGCGAGTACCAAACAATATCGTACTTGAAAAGTAACCCACTAAAATAAGGCAAAACTAGATAGAAAATGAGAACTCATTTCATCCCAATTGAACGACATCCCAACCTAACTATTCACAATAAGCGATTCACAAAGTTTCATAGTCATATCCAATAGTTACATTTCATCAAATCACAAGGATCACATTCATCACTCACAATAGTCAAGTTCATCTATCATAACTATCAAGGACATCAATCAAGAGTATCAAGATCATCAAGTACAATAATCAAATTCACCAACCATAAGTATCAAGATTATCATGCACAAATAGCAATCGGGACTTATGTGGAACACCCATAGTCCATGAACTCACCAATAATGACCTTGGTATCAATAAGACTCACTGGAAATGACCTTAGAACCAATAAAACTCACCGGCAATGAACTTAACATCAATAACACTCATTATGAATGGCCTCGACATAAAAAACACTCGTCAGCAATGACCTTGTCATCAATAACACACAAACCCGATAGGCTACCTGACTGAACTCAAAGTTTTGGACTCAATGGAACCATTAAAACATGAATTCGAGGTTTCCTTGACTCAAAACTCGTGAAAGTCACATGAACAATTATAACATATGAAAATGCTATATCAAGCTCAAGACCCTGAGAATTCGACCAAAACCTCTCCTAGTCTTAAAATAATCCCCCAAATCAAATGGTATTGTTCAAAATTTGATCCGAACATCCGAACCATGAATGCCTACCAAAACCTAAGGGCTATAATTTTAATAATTCTAACATAGGACCTTAAATCCCCAAAAAGACCGTGAATCTAAAACCGACAACTCTATTAGACCAATTTCATAATCAAGGACTGGTGGAATCGACAAAACTCCCTTCCCAGACTTAGAACTCCAAAAGACATCAAAAATCACTTTTTAAAATTTTAGCTTTTCAAAACTTTAATAGACTTCATAATTCATAACTTTTTAATCAAAACCCGACACCAATTTAAAAATACAATTAGCAATGACTTTGGGTCATAATCAGGAGTTTTAAATGGTAATTTTATAAGAAATTCCTAAAATGACTAACCAGGTCATTCATTGAGCCAAATATAACACGAATTCAACCTGACAATTAGCTGCCAGAGACTCGCAACAAAGATGCAAAGACAATATCTCACATCCAACCGACAGTGGATGATGAATTTGTTTCCCAAATTGTAACATAAACAACCTCTAGACAAGCATGGGAAACTCTGAAGAAAAAATATGTGGGCGACAAAAAGGTAGTTACTGTGAAATTACAAACACTTCATCATGAATTTGAAAATTTGGCCATGAAAGATAAAGATTCAGGAATATGTGTCTAGGGTAACTGAAGTTGTAAATCACATTAAAACTTCTGATGAAAATGTTAATTATGAAATTGTTGTGAGTTAGTGTAACACCCAAAAAATTGGAGAGTCACAAGAAAAGGGAAAATTCTTATTTTTCACAAAGGTAGTGACTACGAGTCTTTCCTACAGACCGTAGAAAGTTCAACGAGACATAGGAAAGGAGTCGTAGACTTGGAGATGAGTTTTTAGAATTTCAAATTTCATAAGTTTGACTTTCGATTTGACAGGATGAACCATAGGAACTTGGACGAGTTGTAAATGGATCTCATGTAAAGGATTCAGAGATTTGGTTTAAGACCTCAGTCCTACGGAAGTGTTTGACAGGTCATAAAATTATCTCGTAGAATTGATCTGGACTTAGTGAAATTTTGGAATATGGGGTCTTCGGACCGTGGAAATTTAGAAAAACCGTAGAAAGGTCTCATGGAAAGTAAGGTGAATTTGGGTTTCTGAAGTTGGTTTTACGGTTGACCAATACGACTCATAGGCTCAACCCGTAGGAGTGTTTGGCTGTTATTTTTTAAGGGTATTTGGGTATTTTCCTATTCCATTAATACCTATACTATGTCGTTTTACTATAACTACCCTTCTATTCCTAAATCTACCCAAACCATCTCATTCTCTCAAATTCCTAAATCCTATCCAAGTTCATCTTCTCTAATTCTCTCTCAAGTCCAAGAAGATGACTAGGGTTTTAAGCTTAAAGTCTCTTATTCCTTCATTGATTTTGGGCTTTTATCATCAAGGTATGTAGGGTTCATCAATGGGTTCCATTCACCCATTGAGTCCTAATGATTTCTCAATTCTCGAAGTTCAATTTTATCAATTTGATTATGTTTTCATTTAATTCTTCATCGGTTCTAATTGTGTTGATTCAATTATTTAATTTTGATCTTATCATGATTAGTTTGACTCAATTACATTTTTTTCAATTGATTTCACATGAACCCATGCAATTTTTCATGATTTTGACTATAAACTCTTACAGACATGAACTTATGAAGAAGCTACGAATCTATGAATGATGTTTTCATGAAAGTTATGTATGATTTATGTAGATGAATGTTTTATGATCTAGGTTACTTCAAGATATGTTTCAATGAAATTGTGAAAGGTTTTCTCACGTATTAAGAAATTATGATTTGTTGAAAGGTTTTTCACACATGCATGATTCATGATTTAAGGAGCTACTCTATGATGATTTAAGCTTGGATTAATAACCTAATTATGCTTTTACATAATTAAAGATGATATGTTTTATGAATATTACTATTCCGTTGGGATTTTTTTAGCACCGAGAGGACATTGAGATGGTGCCTCTCCCGTTAGAAGAAGCTGGGTCTCTAGTAGCAATCTCCTCATCCCTAACTATGTGCCCCCGTATGATTTGTTTAAGAAAGACATAATTGCACCTACATTATCTAAAAGTATAGGGTGTGATGCTTCCTCTCCACCTACGCGTGGCTAAGTGCATGATCATTTAAAGTTCGAATTCTTGGTGAGTCCTTATGTTTCGAGTACCATGTCACCTTTGCCTTGATTTCTTATGTTTTAAGTTTTCAGAGATTGTACGTAGTGTATAGGTTATGTCCCGACCACTTATTGATGTATTACAATGTCTTGTCAAGGCTACATTTAGACTTCTGCTTTTATGTCATTATCTTTTATTTATATGAGATTTTATTAGTTTTTTCTATTATATTATGTATATACATGTCAAGTGGCTTGTGTAGGGCCTCTCAGGGTCTTATACGTCATGTCTAGGGCATACTTTAGGCCGTGACAAACTTGGTATTCAAAGCACATGGTTTAAGAAAATGTCACGACTCGAGAGCACCCCCTAGTTGTAACACGACGTATTCGACCCCGAAGGGTCTTATACAAGCATCATAGCTCATTCATTGCATAAGATACTTGAAAATAGAGAAAAATTAATAACTTTCCATTACAATCAAAGATATTTTATTAAAAATAAAGATGAAGACTTTCTAGACTTTGTACACTATGTCTCAAACCATCTAATACTTTGAATAAAACAATAGGACTTAGCCAAAACAAATCTTTACGTAAACTAAAGACATAAAAGGAACATGATGGGTTTTGTCCTAGAAACTATAAGGACTCACCAAGTCTTCATCTTCAAGCACCTTAGATACCTATCCTTCAAGCATAGAACACCAATATCTTCAAAACCTACACATTGGTAAAAAGGAAAAAGAATGGGGTTAGCACATTAGATGTACTAAGTATGATGACCATACAAAAACTTGTTTAAAAAGGGACATTTTATTGAAAGCCATGCTTTTATGCCATTTTTTGTAAAACTTCATGAGCATTGATACAAGAGGCATAATATAAGTCACAACCAACATATATAGTCACATAATTTGCATTTAGTAAAAATTACATATATAACCCATTACCTTCACCTTTAGCCTTAACCTCAAGTAACCCTCAAGCTATACCTTGTGCAATATATGGATAGCGTCCCATACCACCACCCACAATAAGGTACCACCTTAAGGTAACCAAAACTGAACTTACAATTCATCCTTCTCACCTTTACACAATAGAACATGTAAGACACATAAACATCACATAAATCATATCATCACATTAAGACCATCATCTAAGACAACTCTAAGTCATACTTGTGCAATGTACAAGTAGCATCCCATACTACTACTCACACTAAGTACTCCTTTGAAATCACCATAGACAAGGCACATTCATATACAATAGACATGATAAGGAAATAACTCATAATACAATTCAAGTATAGCATATATCATTACCTTTAAGCATATACGAGTCAACATTCTTCATTAACTTCATTAGGACACATTCATGCATTTAGAGGACTTTCACACATTAGTCATTAAGACTTAGGGAACTCACTATAGCACCTTCAAATCCAACTCGTGCTATGTGTAGATAACATTACATACTACTACCTACACGTTGTAGAACCTATCAAGTAACTAGATTGCACATCCCACATGATGGGAATAGGCATTAACCGACATAGACCATGCAAGATAGACATGGAATCTGGTGTCATAAACCCTACACCGTGGAAGGTGTTCTACTTTCCAAGGGTAGAACTAAAACACATCCAATGTTGGCACATAGTTAATGAGATATCCAAAGATGTTCATTGGAATCTAGCCTCTTCATTGGGAAGAGCCACCATCTTAAACATATCCACTCGGTGCTTAGCCTTAGTTCCCATAGAGTAGTTTCATTCACATTAGTGTACTAGAGTGGGCCACCAACATTAGGCCTACCGACCCTAAGTTATTTTACCAAGAAGGGCCACCACCAATAGGTCTACCGTTCAAGGTACATTGAGGATAGTTCATTGATCTTCCTAGAGACAACCACCACCATTAAGTCTACCGTCTCTTGGTTCATCATTTCACACAAGAAGGAGGCCACCATCATTAGGTCTACCGCTTCAAGGTTTCACATTCACATAGGGTTCTAGACTCACTATGAAGGGCCTCCAACTTTAGGTCTACCGACTCAAGTCATAGTCTAAAATACCTCATTAGTCATTTATAGAAAGGCTACCAACATTAGGTCTACCGATCAAGACATTCATTCAATCATTAATGAAGAGGCTACCAACATTAGGTCTACAAATTCAAGACATTAAGACATCAAGTCAAGATACATTCATTACTCAAGACAAGGATGCCTAAGCCTACCAAGTCAAGAGATCATATTCAATAATAGCTTTTATTTATGAAGAAGAGGGCACCTAAGTTTACCAAGTCAAGATAAGACATTACAACATAGAAACCCTTCACATTCTACTATTAATATTCATAAGTGTTTAGTGAGAATACACTTTCAATCACAACACATTCACATTCCATATAAGATCATTATTCTACCAATTAAACCACAGTACAACCTTCATATCACAATAAAATACACAACATCATGACAATACTTCAATTCCTCATATAATGCCTTCAAGGCCATGATCACAATGTACACATAAGTAACCACCTCCACCTTTCAAGTGGATCAATATACAATGTAAATAGACACCTCCACCTTTCAAGTGGATCAACAATTCAAGAACAATTCTACTTTACATGAGTATTAGGTCACAACTTACCCTTTCCAAAGCCATGAATTACAATTCCTCAATCCTCCAACAATTCACCATAGATAGGCATAAATAACAATAGATATAAATAATATAATTCAATCTAAGCATAATTCCATCAACATTCATTCATAATCATAAAACCCACTTCATAAGCCAAATTTAGGAATTTAGAGAAATCATGGGTTCATAGAGTTTTTCATCTTAAAACATCAATTAAACATCAATGTAATCGTACTTTATGATTTGAAATCTTTTGTTGCAAGAACCCATGAGTTTGAGTGAAATCTAGATTTTTTTGGTGGAGCTTGAAAACATTGAAAACATCGTTGAAATTGACTGTAGGGTGAAAACTGACCCTAGATGAAAGATCACCATACCTTTACTAAGATTCCCCAAGAAATTTGATGAAGAATCGCCTTGAATCCAAAACCCTAGCCCCCTCTTATTCTTCTTCTTCTTCTTCTTCTTCTTCTTCTTATATGGGAACTTCTAGAAGGAGAAATATTTAAGAGGAGGTGGGTTTCTTTTTTATTCTATTTGTAGTGACTTACGTGAAAGGATTTAGGTCTAAAAAGTGTTTTATAGTTTCTAGGAATGGAATATAATAATAAGAACATAACTTTGGAAAAGGACCAAGGACCCTTAAAGTTGTAACTTAAAAGTTTGCACCAAACCCATCTAATCTCGCCCTTTGCACCCCTTGGCTCGCCAAGGGCACTAGGCGACTCGCCAAATGGCCCTTGGCTCGCCCATTTTTCCAGTCTGACAGTGCTTCACTATTTTGGGCATAACTTTTTACTTCGAGGTCAGAATTGGGCAGACTAGGTGGCGTTGGGAAGAGGATTCAGAGACCTTTAAATTTCCCACTTAAAATTTCACCTCTTTCACAACTTACCTCGCCCATTTTCCCCTCTTGGATCTTCAAGGGCACTAGGCGATTCGCCAAGTGCACCCTTGGCTCATCCAATTTTCCAGTGAGCTCCCAAATTGGGCAGTCCACTAGGCGATCAGGAGGGGTCAATGGGTGGCACGCCAAGATGGTTGGCGAGCTTGTACTTAGCTCTCCCTTTGGTCCAGCATCTTCGCCAAATGGGGCAGCCACTAGGCGATCACAAGGGCGATCAAAAAGCCTCATCGCCAAACAGCCCTTCAAGGAACAAGGCTTCCTTCACAATATCTTGCTAATCTAGGCCGCTTGCTTGCACATAGGCTTGTACCTTGCTCCATCTAGGTTCTATAACAGCATAGGCAACAACCTAAAGTGACACTAACCGAAATGTTAAAGCTCTAGTTCAACCTATCATTTTCCGAGTCGTTACATTATCCCCCACTTAGGAACATTCTTCCTGTAATGATACTTTAAACACAGTAAGGGAAAACAACTCGAGAGTAGTAGCCCAAAAATCATGACACATCAATATATATGCATAATCATAGGAGGAAGTATCAACTCCACATCAATAAGCTTAATGCATATACAAGAAAGTAGGAACTACATCTACAAACTCATTATGCTTCAAAGCAACCACATTTCTCATTTCGTTAGAGGAATTTCCTTCTCCAACTCACTTCATGCTCATTACAACATCATTAAGCACATTTGCGCAATTTTCTCATGAAATCACATTTGCAACTTTTCAATAAAGCCCGTTTATGCATTTTCAACATTTAACCTCATGAAGCATATAAGCAACTCAAACAAAATGCATATGAACATGAGGAACAATAAATCCTGAAAACTCATTTCTTCAACTAAACAAGAATAAACCTAGGACAAGCATAAAATCAGGAGAACATGAAAACACAATGTTTGACATGACTCCAAAAACATGAAACAAGCCAAAAAGGAACTCTTCGTCGCTTAAATATGCACATAAAGGAAGAGGTAAGGATATCAGAACTCTCAACAACCTTACTACTCCTCATACTATCCCCCACTTAGGAGTAAACCCAACTAAGGTCAACATGAACACCACAAGGGAACCTTAATCAAGACATCACTTACACGAAACCATCAACATACCGATACTTTTAAACTAGGAAGGTCCTCAGTAAGCAACTCTTGCTCACAATAGACCTTACCACATCACTTAAGGTCTCATATGAGTCTACCACACCGGGTTGAAACTCTTCAAACTCACTACACCTCTTAAGGTGAGAACATCAATCAAGCCTAACTCATGAACATCAAGGACACTCAAAGACCTTACCATCTAGGCACATTATCCCCCACTTGGGAGTAAGCCTATACCAACTCTAATAAACTTCAATACATTCAATTCTTTCATCATACCTGAAAACTAATCATAACCTTCTACCAACATCACACATAACCATAAAGCAACCCATTCACACTAAAGTCAGCATCACAATCTTCCATCTCATATCTATCAAATCACATAGCCATAGTTGGCATCACAACCAACCTTTCTCCCTCACACTTTCTAACACACTCCTTTCAAGTGGTCACACACTAAAGACCATCATATAAGGAGCAAGAGAGAGACATTATAGAGGTAAACTCTATGGCACGACTTGAAGAATGAAGAAGTGAAACTTTCTTAACACCCAATAGGCTCCTATTCATAATGTGGCGCTCTTCACATTATGAACAAGACTCTACTAGATGTGATTTGAGACACCCTAAGACCATTCCAAAATCATGTGCTTTAATACCATGTTTGTCACGACCCAAGAGCACCCCCAAGTCGTAACATGGCATACTCAACCCCAAAGATGTATTATACAAGCCTCATAGCTCATTTATTGCATAAGATATTTAAAAATAGAGAAGATTTAATAACTTTCCTTTACAATTGGAGACATTTTATTAAAAATCAAGCGGAAGACTTTCTAGACTTTGTACACTATGTCTCAAACCATATAATACTTTGAATACAACATTGGGACTTAGCCCATACAAAGCTTTGACATAAACTAAAGGCATAAAAGAAACATGATGGGTTTTGTCCTCGAAACTATGAGGAGTCAACATGTCTACATCTTCAAGCACCTTAGAAACGTATCGTTCAAGCATAAAACACCAATATCTCCAAAGCCTACACTTTGGTAAAAAGGGAAAAGAATAGGGTTAGCACATTAGATGTACCAAGTATGATGACTATGCAAAAAAATGCTCAAAAAGGGTCATTTGATTGAAAACCATGCTTTTATGCCATTTTGGTAAAACTTCATGAACATTGATACAAGAGGCGTAATATAAGTCCCAACCAACATACAAAATCACATAATGCACATTTAGTCAAAATCACATATATAACCCTTTACCTTCACCTTGAGTCTTCACCTCAGGTAACCCTCAAGCTATACCTTGTGCAATGTATCGATAGCGTCCCATACCACCGCTTACACTAAGGTACCACCTTAAGGTCACCAAAAGTTAACTTACCATTCATCCTCTCACCATTACACAATAGAGCATATAAGACACATAAACATTACATGAATCACATCATCACATTAAGACCATCATCTAAGACAACTCTAAGTCATACTTGTACAATGTACAAGTAGCATCCAATACTACTACTCACAATATGTACTCCTTTGAAGTAACCATAGACAATGCACATTCATATACAATAGACATGATAAGGAGGTAACTCATAATACAATTTAAGTGTAGCATGTATCATTACCTATAAGCATATAAGAGTCAACATTCCTCATTAACTTCATTAGGACACATTCATGCATTTAGTGGACTTGCACACATTAGTCATTAAGACTTAGGGAATTCACTATAGCACCTTCAAACCCTATTCGTGCCATGTGTAGATAGCATCCCATACTACTACCTACACGTTGTCGAACCTATTAAGTAACTAGAGTGCACATCCCACCTGATGGAAATAGGCATTAACTGACATAGATCATGAAAGCTAGACATGGTATCCGGTGTCATAAACCCTACACCGTGGAAGGTGTTATATTTACCAAGGGTAGAACTAAAACACATCCTATGTTGGCATATAGTTTATGGGATATCCAAAGATGTTCATTGGAATCTAGCCTCTTCATTGGGAAGAGCCATCATCGTAACCATATCCACTCGGTGCGTAGCCTTAGTTCCCATATAGTAGTTTCATTCACATTAGTGTATTAGAGAGGGCCACCAACATTAGGACAATTGATCCTAAGTACTTTTACCAAGAAGGGCCACCACTAATAAGTCTACCGTTCAAGGTACATTAAGGATAGTTCATTGATCTTCCTAGAGACATCCACCACCATTAGGTCTACCGTCTCTAGGTTCATCATTTCACAGAAGAAAGAGGCCACCACCATTAGGTCTACCGTTTCAAGGTTTCACATTCACATAGGGTTCTAGACTCACTATGAAGGGCCACCAACTTTAGGTCTACTGATTCAAGTTATAGTCAAAAACACCTCATTATTCATTTATAGAAAGGCTACCAAAATTAGGTCTACCAATCAAGATATTCATTCATTCATTCATTCATTAATGAATAGGCTACGAACATTAAGTCTACCAATTCAAGACATTAAGACATCAAGTCAAGATACATTTATTACTGAAGAGAAGGACGCATAAGCCTAACAAGTCAAGATATCACATTCAATCATAACTTTCATTTATCAAGAAGAGGGCACCTAAGTCTGCCAAGTTAAGATAAGACATTACAACATAGAAACCCTTCACATTCTACTATCAATATTCATAAGTGTTTAGTGAGAATACACTTTCAATCACAACACATTCACATTCCATATAAGATCATCATTCTACCATTGAAAGCACAAGTATAATCTTCATATCACAATTATATATGCAACATCATGACAATACTTCAGTTCCCCATATAATGTCTTCAAGGCCATGATCACAATGTATACATAAGTAACCACCTCCACCTTTCAGGCGGATCAATATACAAAGTAACTAGACACCTCCACCTTTCAAATGGATCTGCAATTCAAGAACAGTTCTACTTTACATGAGTATTAGGTCACAACTTACCCTTTCCAAAGCCATGAATTATAGTTCCTCAATCCTCCAACAATTCACCATAGATAGGCATAAATAACAATAGATATAAATAATATAATTCAATCTAAGCATAATTCCATCAACATTCATTCATAATCGTAAAACCCACTTCATAAGCCAATTTTAGGAATTTAGAGAAATCATGGGTTCATAGAGATTTTCATCTTAAAACATCAATTAAACATCAATGTAATCGTACTTTATGATTTGAAATCTTTTGATGCAAGAACCCATGAGTTTGAGTGAAATCTAGAATTTTTTGGTGGAGCTTGAAAACATTGAAAACATCGTTGAAATTGACTGTAGGGTGAAAACTTACCCTAGATGAAAGATCACCATACCTTTACTAAGATTCCCTAAGAAATTTGATGAAGAAATGCCTTGAATCCAAAACCCTAGCTCCCTCTTCTTCTTCTTCTTCTTCTTCTTCCTTTTCTTCTTCTTCTTCTTTGGGAACTTCTTGAGAGAGAAATATTTGAGAGGAGGTAGGTTTCTTTTTTATTCTATTTGGAGCGACTTAAGTGAAAGGATTTAGGTCTAAAAAGGGTCTTATAGTTGCTAGGAAAGGAATAGAATAATAAGGACTTAACTTTGGAAAAAGACCAAGGACGCTTAAAGTTGTAACTTAAAAGTTTGCACCAAACCCATCTAACCTCACTCTTTGCACCCCTTGGCTCGCCAAGGGCACTAGGCGACTCGCCTAATGGCCCTTGGCTCTCCCATTTTTCCAGCCTGATAGTGCTTCACTATTTCAGGCGTAACTTTTTACTCCGAGGTCGGAATTGGGCAAACTCGGTGGTGTTGGAAAGAAGACTCTGAAACCATTAAAGTTACAACTTAAAATTTCACATCCTTCACGAGTTACCTCGCCCATTTGCCCCTTTTGGCTCGCCAAGGGCACTAGACGACTAGCCAAGTTCACCCTTGGCTCGCCAAATTTTCCTATTAGCTCCCAAATTGGGCAGTCCACTAGCCGATCAAGAGGGGTCAATGGGCGGCACGCCAAGTTGGTTTGCGAGCTTGGACTTATCTCTCCCTTTTGTCCAGCATCTTGGCCAAATGGGGCAGCCACTAGGCGATCACAAGGGCGATTAAACAGCCCCATCGCCAAACAACCCTTCAAGGAACAAGGCTTCCTTTACCCTATATTGCTGGTCTAGACCCCTTGCTTGCACCCTAGGCTTCTACCTTGCTCCATCTAGGTTCTAAAATAGCATAGGCAACAACCTAAATTCACACTATCCCAAACGTTAAGGCTCTAGTTCAACCTATCATTTTCCGAGTCGTTACATTATCCCCCATTTAGGAACATTCGTCCTCGATTGACACTTTAAACACATTATGAAAAAATGACTCGAAACTAGCAGCCCAAAAATCATGACACATCAACATATATGCATAATCATAGGAGGAAACATCAACTCCACATCAATAGGTTCAATGCATATACGAGAAAGTAGGAACTACATCTACAAACTCATTATGCTTCAAAGCAACAACATTTCTCATTTCTTTGGAGGAACTTCCTTCTCCAACTCACAACATGCTTATTACAACATCATGAAGCACATTTGAGCAATTTTATCATTAAAGCACATTATGCATCTTTTCAATAAAGCACATTTAGGCACGTTCAACATTTAACCTTATGAAGAATATAAGGAACTCAAACTAATTGCATATCAACATGAGGAACAATAAATCATGAAAACTGATTTTCTCAACTAAACAAGAATCCAACTAGGACAAGCATAAAATAAGGAGAACATGAAAACACTAAGTCACACATGACTCCAAAAATATGAAAAAAGCCAAAAAAGAACTCTTCGTCTTAGGCTTGAATGGGCACATAAAGGAAGAGGTAAGTATATCAAAAGTATCAACAACCTTACTACTCCTCATACTATCCCCCACTTAGGAGTAAACCCAACTAAGGGCAACATGAACACCACAAGGGGACCTTAATCAAGACATCCACAACTTACAAGAAACCATCAACATACTTGTACTTTTAAACTAGGAAGGTCCTCATTAAGCAACTCTTGCTCACAATCGACCTTACCACATCACTCAAGGTCTCATATGAGTCTACCACACCAGTTCTAAACTCCTCAAACTCACTACACCTCTTAAGGTGAGAACATGAATCAAGCATAACTCATGAACATCAAGGACACTCAAAGACCTTACCATCTAGGCACATTATCCCCCACTTGGGAGTAAGCCTATACCAACTCTTCTAAGCTTCATTTCTTTCAATTGTTTCAACATACCTCAAAACTCATCATAACCTTCTACCAGCATCACACATAACCATAAAGCAACCCATTCACACTAAAGTCAACATCACAATCTTCCATCTCATATCTATCAATTCACATAGACATAATTGGCATCACAACCAACCTTTCTCCCTCACACTTTCTAACACATTCCTTTCAAGTGGTCACAAACTAAAGACCATCGGATAATGACAAAGAGAGAGACATTATAGAGGTAAACTCTATGGCACGACTTGAAGAATGAAGAAGTGAAACTTTCTTAAAACCCAATAGACTCCTATTCATAATGTGGCGCACTTCACATTATTAACAAGACTCTACTAGATGTGGTTTGAGACACCCTAAGACCATCCCAAAATCTTATGCTCTGATGCCATGTTTGTCACGACCCGAGATCACCCCCTAGTCATAACACGGCATACTCGACCTCAAAGGGGTCTTATGCAAGCCTCATAGCTCATTCATTGCATAAGATACTTGAAAATAGAGAAGAATTAAAAACTTTCCATTACAATCGAAGACATTTTATTAATAATCAAGTGGAAGACTTTCTAGACTTTTTAAACTATGTCTCAAACCATCCAATACTTTGAATACAACATTGGGACTTAGCCCATACAAAGCTTTAACATAAACTAAAAACATAAAAAATAACATGATGTGTTTTTCCCTCGAAACTATGAGGACTCACCAAGTCTTCATCTTCAAGCACCTTAGAAACCTATAATTCAAGCATAGAACACCAACATCTCCAAAGCCTACACTTCGGTAAAAAGGAAAAAGATTGCGGTTAGCACATTAGATGTACTAAGTATGATGACCATGCAAAAACATGCTTAAAAATGGACATTTGATTGAAAGCCATGCTTTTATGCCATTTTTGTAAAACTTCATGAACATTGATACAAGAGGCATAATATAAGTCAGAACCAACATACATAGTAACATAATTCACATTTAGTCAAAATTACATATATAACCCTTTACCTTCACCTTGAGCCTTCACCTCAAGTAAACCTCAAGCTATACATTATGTAATGTATGGATAGCATCCCATACCACCACCCACACTAGGATACCACCTTAAGGTCACCAAAAGTTAACTTACCATTCATCCTTCTCACTTTTACACAATAGAGCATATAAGAGACATAAATATAAGATGAATCGCATCATCACATTAAGACCATCATCTACGACAACTCTAAGTCATACTTGTGCAATGTACAAGTAGCATCCCATACTACTACTCACACTAAGTATTCCTTTCAAGTCACCATAGACAAGGGACACTCATATACAATAGAAATTATAAGGAAGTAACTCATAATACAATCCAAGTATAGCATGCATCATTACCTTTAAGCATATAAGAGTCAACATTCTTCATTAACTTCATTAGGACAAATTCATGCATTTAGAGGACTTTCACACATTAGTCATTCAGACTTAGGGAACTAACTATAGCACCTTCAAAGCTTACTCGTGCCATGTGTAGATAACATTACATACTACTATCTACACGTTGTAGAACCTATCAAGTAACTAGAGTGCACATCCCACCTGATAGGAATGGGAATTAACCGACATAGACCATGCAAGCTAGTCTAGGAATCTGGTGTCATAAACCCTACACCGTGGAAGGTGTTCTACTTGCCAAGGGTAGACCTAAAACACATCCTATGTTGGCACATAGTTTATGGGATATCCAAATTTATTCATTGGACTCTAGCCTCTTCATTAGGAAGGGCCACCATCTTAACCATATCCACTCGGTGCTTAGCCTTAGTTCCCATAGAGTAGTTTCATTCACATTAGTGTACTAGAGAGGGACACCAACATTAGGCCTACCGACCCTTAGTACTTTTACCAAGAAGGGCCACCACTAATAGGTCTACCGTTCAAGGTACATTAAGGAAAGCTCATTGATCTTCCTAAAGAGAGACACCACCATTAGGTCTACTGTCTCTAGGTTCATCATTGCACACAAGAAGGAAGCCACCACCATTAGGTCTACCGCTTCAAGGTTTCACGTTCACATAGGGTTCTACACTCACTATGAAGGGCCACCAACTTTGGGTCTACCGATTCAAGTCATAGTCTAAAATACCTCATTAGTCATTTATAGAAAGGCTACCAAAATTAGGTCTACCAATCAAGACATTCATTCATTCATTAATGAAGAGGCTACCAACATTAGGTCTACCAATTCAAGACATTAATACATCAAGTCAAGATACATTCATTACTCAAGAAAAGGATGCCGAAGCCTACCAAGTCAAGAGATCACATTCAATCATAGCTTTCATATATCAAGAAGAGGGCACCTAAGTCTACCAAGTCAAGATAAGACATTACAACATAGAAACCCTTCACATTCTACTATCAACATTCATAAGTGTTTAGTGAGAATACACTTTCAACCACAACACATTCACATTCCATATAAGATCATCATTCTACCATTGAAACCACAAGTATAACCTTCACATCACAATCATATACACAACATCATGACAATACTTCAATTGCTCATATATTGCCTTCAAGGCCATGATCACAATGTACACATAAGTAACCACCTCCACCTTTCAAGCGGATCAATATACAAAGTAACTAGACACCTCCACCTTTCAAATGGATCAACAATTCAAGAACAATTCTACTTTACATGAGTATTAGGTCACAACTTACCCTTTCCAAAGCCATGAATTACATTTCCTCAATCCTCCAACAATTCACCATAGATAGGCATAAATAACAATAGATATAAATAATATAATTCAATCTAAACATAATTCCATCAACATTCATTCATAATCATAAAACCCACTTCATAAGCCAAATTTAGCAATTTAGAGTAGTCATGTGTTCATATAGTTTTTCATCTTAAAACATTAATTAAACATCAATGTAATCATACTTTATCTTTTCAAATCCTTGGATGCAAGAACCCATGAGTTTGAGTGAAATCTAGATTTTTTTGGTGGAACTTGAAAACCTTGAAAACATCTTTGAAATTGACTCTAGGGTGAGAGCTAACTCTAGATGAAGGATCACCATACCTATACTAATATTCCCCAAGAAAGTTGATGAATAAATGCCTTGAATCCAAAACCCTAGCTTCCTCTTCTTCTTCTTCTTCTTCTTTGGGAACTTCTAGAGAGAAATATTTGAGAGGAAGTGGGTTTCTTTTTTATTCTATTTGGAGTGACTTAAGTGAAAGGATTTAGGTCTAAAAAAGGTCTTATAGTTTCTAGGAAAGGAATAGAATAATGAGGACTTAACTTTGGAAAAGGACCAAGGACCCTTAAAGTTGTAACTTAAAAGTTTGCAACAAACCCGTCTAAGCTCTCCCTTTGCACCCCTTGGCTCGCCAAGGGCACTAGGCGACTTGCCTAATGTCCCTTGGCTCGCCCATTTTTCCAGCCTGATAATGCTTCATTATTTCAGGCATAACTTTTTACTCTGAGGTCGGAATTTGGCAAACTCGGTGGCGTTGGAAAGAGGAATCAGAGACCTTTAAAGTTCCAAATTAAAATTTCACCTACTTCACGACTTACCTCTCCCATTTTCCCCTCTTGGACCGCCAAGGGCACTAGGTGACTCACCAAGTGCACCCTTGGCTCGCCAAATTTTCTAGTGAACTCCCAGATTGGGTAGTCCACTAGGCGATGAAGAGGGGTCAATGGGCGGCGTGCAAATCTGGTTGGCGAGCTTGGACTTAGGTCACCCTTTGGTCCAGCATATTGGCCAAATGGAGTAGCCACTAGGCGATCAGAAGGGCACAAAGGCGATCAAACAGCCCCATCGCCAAACAACCCTTCAAGGAACAAGGCTTCCTTCACCCTATATTTCAAGTCTAGACCCCTTTCTTGCACCCTAGGCTTATACCTTGATCCGTCTAGGTTCTAAAACAGCATAGGAAACAACCTAAAGTCACACTAACCCAAACGTTAAGGCTCTAGTTCAACCTATCATTTTTTGAGTCGCTACAGAAAAGGTCCTAGTTATACGCTCAAATTACACCTCCTTATGTAAAGAGAATAACAAACCCATAAATTTAACTTGAATTGCAAAGCCAAAATCTTCAAAACGAACTTCGGAAATCAATAATTGCTAGGGTTGCAAACTAATCTCCAAAGTTACAAAGTAAAACTAGAATAATAATGTCTAACCTCCAAAAATGAGGTTTACATGTCCTATTTATAGAAAACAAATCCTAAATAAAAAAGGAAACAAATTAAGGAAAGTTTTGTTCAGGTACGCGTCTTCGATCCACGAGACTGACTTACGGGCCGTCGATGGATCCACGGTCTGTAAGTCCCTTCCGTCACTCGGGACTTAGAAAATATTTAGACATCCAAAACTCAGCTTCTCTGAAGCAAACGACGGACCAACAGCACGGACCGTAGATCGACCTACGGTCCGTCAATCCTCTCCGTTGCTCCATACTTAGAATCTTCAAAAATCAGGTACTGGAACCCACGCAACCTCACTCTACGGATCGACAGTACGGTCCGTAGATCAGTCTACGGACCGTCAATGGGCACCGTGGTTCCACACTTGGTCAGATTTGCCTGATTTGTCCTTAATACCATTCCTGCTGATATACGGTCATAACCTACGGACTGTGAATGTACCTACGGTCCGTAGATCACCTCTGTGGATTCCCTTTTTCTGCATTTCCTTCAGCTGTCTCTAAGCTTCCGCACCTGAACGTCTTTCCTGCAAAACATGGTAAAAACACATCAAAACCAATATAAAAAGGCCTTATACACACACAACTAGTAAGTGAAACATATTAGAAATACCGTAACCTCACGGTATATCACCTAGGATGTCTAACATGTTCATGAGTGTGAAGAGTACCATATTTAAGAATAGGAGACTACCAAATTTTTAGCAAACTTCATTGCTTTCATTACTCCAAAGTTGTGCCAAGAGTCTATCTCTATAAATATCCTTCTCTTAAATCTTGCTCGATGCTTTTCAGGATATGGCCCCTCGAAGAGCTTACGTGAGAAGGAATACGAGTGAGATCGTGGACTCCAAAGTTTTTTAAGTTCTGGTTGATCCTTTGGTTGAGGAAGTACTCATGCTGAGTTATGAGCCTTTTTCTGAGTGTTGGCTCAAGCTATGACAACCCAAGCTAATAGATAAGTCGTTGCTCCCATGAACCCAAATGTGGATAAGGCGACAATAAGGATAAGATACTTCACTAGGATAAATCCTTTGGACTTCCATAGTTTCAAGGTTGATGAGGATCCTCAAGAGTTCATTGATGAGGTATATAAAATAGCGTGAATTATGGGATTGTCTATGGTGGAGAACGCGGAAATATTTTCTCATCAACTCAAGGGTGTTGCTCAAGTTTGGTTCAACCAATTGAAGAAAGTGAGGGCGCTTGATGTGTGTCCTCTTGAAATGAGAGAAACAAAAGTGCTTGAGTCCATTAACCTCCGACAAGGAAATATGAGTATGAAAGATTATTCTTTGAAGTGTACTCAATTGGCTAAGTATGCTCCAACTATGGTTGCTGACTCTAGGGCAAGGATGAGTAAGTTTGTGTCGGGTGTTTTCAATTTGGTTGTCAAAGAATGTCGCACCACTATGTTGATTAAAGAGATGGATATATCCCATTTGATAATACATACCCAACAAATTGAAGAGGAAAAACTTAAGGAAAGGGCAAGAGAGTCTAGGAGGGAATGGATCGGTGGTGGTGACTTTTCTCATTCTGGGTCCGGTGGACATGAGCGTCCTCAATTCTAGAAAAGATTTTCTAGTCAAGGTTCTTCCAATGATTTTACCTCTAAGTTCAACAAAGATAGGGTGTCTAACTCTAAACCTTAAGGACGTAATACTGGTGGATCTTCAATAACTAATTGCTCTAGGTGTGGCAAGGAGCATGGAGACAAGTGTTTGGAAGGTACAAATGGTTGCTTTAATTGTGGAATTTCGACATTAAATTCGTTCTAGAAAGTTGAAGGTTTGATGTTCTTGAATTGTGTTCTCGAAATTGGCTTTAGTTCTCGAGTCTAGATGAGATTAATGAGTTCTTGAGAAAATTGTGTCGATTCTAGAGTTGTGTTTGATTAGATTCTTGTGTACATATACTAGGTATCTGAATCTAAAGAAAAAATTAGAAAAAGAATCAAATTTAGGCG
Organism: Solanum gracilifrons; assembly: GCA_029582605.1. Taxonomy (NCBI): domain Eukaryota; kingdom Viridiplantae; phylum Streptophyta; class Magnoliopsida; order Solanales; family Solanaceae; genus Solanum; species Solanum gracilifrons. Next base: position 4,695 of record JAJOOH010010881.1, on the reverse strand, counting down.
AATTGGGGTTAGAAAATGAAGAAGAAAAAAGTCTGCTGAAACTAGAAATCCAGTCCGCGTCGCGGACTTACCTTTCCTATTTACAGAATTCATCTCCGCATCGTGGAGAGGTCGCGGACCTCTCTGCCACAAAAGTTATTTCACGGCCAAATATTAAATTACATCTCCGCGTTGCGGACTTGCTTCCAGACAGTGATTTCTTGACAGTTTCTCATGTTTAACTATCTAAAAACACTCCTAAATATCATGAGATCTTTCCTATCACAAATTACAACCTTGAATTCATAAATCAAATTCAAGGTAGAGTTGAGATTCAAGTTTTGAGAGTTCTTTCGAACATTTTTTTAGAAAGCCCCTTTGAGTCTTTTATAGGAGTCTTCTACAATTTCTAACAACTTGTTTCAAGACTCGAGCAAGTGAGCATGAAAGTGAGGAGAATGTATTCATGAGTCTACTTTATCATCACGAGATCCTTCATATCATGAACCATAACTCTTGAATTCATAATTCACATTCAAAAGAGAGTTAAGAGAAGAGTTCAAGAAAGTCTTTGAGTTCAATTGTGAATCCTTTGAAATCAACTATCGATTTGAGCTCAGTTTTGAGGAAGTAAAAATGAGAATGAGAAGAGTTGTATAGATGAGTTCCATATTGTTATGTAGACCCTTGATTCGAGTCGTTCATGCCGATAAATTCCACATGAACTCCATAAGTTGAAGTATCTTTGAGAGGTAAGTCTTGAGTATTGAGTTCCTAACCTTTTTTAGATTATATTCCTAATAATGAGAGTATTACACGCTACCCATGAAGTCCTTGAGTTGAGTAGTTCATGCCCATAATTCCTCATGAACACTATAAGTTGAGCAGTCTGGAGATGAGAAGTATCTTTGAGTCCCTGAGTTGAGTAGTTCATGCCCATAATTTTGCATGAACCCTATGAGTTGAGCATTCTTAAAATATGTAGTATCATTGAAGTTCTTGAATTCTGAGTTATTGAGTTCCGAGTATTGAGTTCTATGTATGGTTATTAAAAACATTGAATTGAGTGGTTCACGTCCACAATTTGGCATGAATCTTATTTTCAGAAGTCTTTTAGAAAATTTTCTAAACTTGTTTTAAGACTTGAGCACTTGAATTGAGAAAGAGCAGAGTCGAGTTCATTTTATTTAAAATGATATATAGGAACTAAGTATTCCCAAGAGTAAATGTTTTCACATTTAAAAGATAAGGAAACTGAGATTTCCCAAAAAAGTTTTGAGTAGTTTGAGTAACATCTTTTTTTAAAGAAAGATTTTGAGTAATAATCTCAAACCACAGAAAGCGTTATGTTTTTAAACATATGAGCTAAGTATATTTTGGGAGTAGTATTGAGCACCAATATGGGGACGAGTTGAGATAACTCAAGTCTCCATAAACCATGTAGCCAACGTCGGTAGAAAATGTCATACTTTTTAGATGATTCCTTAATGTCTTTTAGCATAGACAGTGGATCAACTTAGTTGATGCGTTCTATATCCTGGTAAGTTATAGGATAGTTCTAGTAGCGTGGGCGAGACGTTGTATCATCACATAGCTCATAGTGATGGTTAACGATTAGAGAAACTCCCACAAAGTTATATAATATTTCATTATATACAAATTGAGTTGTTATTGTGTTCTTCAATACATTTAGTTGTTATCTACTGTTTTAAAATCTTTCCATATATTGCATCTCTTATTGTTGCTTTGTCCTTGAGTATCTTGAGTTGAAATGTGTTTCATTAAGTCGAGTACTTTATTGTTGAGTTGAGCCCTATTTCACTGAGTGAAGAACCTTATTTCCGATTTGGGTATCTTACCCTTGAGTACTTTTGAGTTGAAAAAGTTTGAGTAGTTTTGAGTATCCTTGTGTACTCCTTGAGTTGAGTTGAACTATGTTTCTCTGAATTGAGTTGAGTTGAGTGAGTTGAGAAGAGGTAAGTATGTTTCCTTTTTATCAAGTTTAAGCTTATGTTATGCTTTAGAATTATCCTTACATGCTCTTACATTCCATGTACTAAGCCATTTGGCCTGCATCGTTTCATGATGCAGATATAGGTATTCAGGATCATCAATAGGTGCTTTGTTGATACCGCATGCATTTCGAGTTAGCTATGATGAGCCTCCTTGCTTTCGGAGGATTCCACTTGTACTTTCAGTTATATTAGTTGTTAGGATGTCGTGGGTCTTGTCCCGACTTTCATCTTTGTCAGTTAGAGGCTTCATAGATAGACAATAGAGTTTGAGAATTTTGTTTCATTTATCTTGTTAAATGTTTTAAAAACTTGAGTTGCATATTTTTGGCTAGTTGAATATTTTATTATATTCTAAGTTATTCATTTTAAGACATTTTGAGAAAATCTTTGCATTGTAATTCAGTTTTTGAGCTTTGTATGCTTGAGTTAGTCTTTCGCTTGTAGTCAGCCAGGATGAGGGTTCGCTTGGGGACCAGTAATGGTTTTCGAGTGCCGGCCATGTCCAGGGTGTAAGCTCGGGTCGTGATAAATTTGGTATGAGGGCACAAAGTTCAAGTGTCTTAGGGTGTCTATGAGTCCATGTCAAGTAGGATCTTATTTGTGGTTGTGAGGGCCCCACTTCTATAAATAAGTGACGATAGACATTTAGGAAAACTTTCCCTTCTTTTATACTCTTAATCGTGCAATAGAGCTAAGTCATATAGATATATTCATACTCGTGCATTTTCAGATTCATTCGACTACCCCTCATACTAGAGGTGGTTGAAAAGCAAAGTCCATATTTTATCGATGAGTTGTTCTTCGCAAGAATCTTGAGGAAGTCATGTGACTCTAGAGAGGCATGAGAAAAGCCCATGAGTAAGTAAGTGTTCAGTTTCAGAGGAATGCACCCATATTCATATGAATCGTGCGTTTGAGCTAAAAGCGTGTTGTACTCTCTTCCCTAAGCCTTGTTTCAACTGAGATCCTTATGAGGTGGTATGTTTAGAGATCGGGTAATATTTTCACCCTAAAAGGTAGCATGAGTTACGAGATCATGAACAGTAGTAGTGACAGAGCCTAGAATTAGAGGAAAGTATGGAGAGATTTATTGATCTAAAAAAGGGAGATAGTGTTTTGAAGAGCTATGTTACTATAGTCATGCACCTAGTAAGTTACTAATGAAGAGTTTTCCTTTATGGGTAGACTAAGAAGTGATGAGTTGTGAATATTCCATCATAGGAGGTAGAGTGAGTTGTAGCTAGGAAGGAGTTGTGGTGAAGTGTCATTTTGTAGGTAATGACCAAGTGTAAGTGTTGAATAGAAGAGCAAAAGTATTCATAAATTGATAGATCTAGGCTAGGCTTACGATTTGTGTGAGAGGGTCATGATGTTAAGAAGGTTACAGAACTGATCAAGTAAAGATGTATATCATAGTAGGCAAGCAATCGTATTGATATTCGGGTTTAGTAATAAACATTAAGCTTCAATTTGTGATGAGTGTCATGATTCAAAGAATGGAAACATGAGGGTGATGATGTTAGTCTTGAGATTTGATCTGTTAGACTAGACTTGACATAGAGTAGGTGAGGAATTGAGATGTTAGCTCCAATGAATGTGAGTAGTACTAGTGAGAGATCCTAACATTTAGATAAGGACAGTGAAGTGTGGCTAAGTCACAAGATTAACAAGAGAATTAAGTGGTGTACCGAGAGGGTATGTAATTAGAAGAGGTTAAGAGAAACCCCTTAGAAAGAAGTCTTAGTACCTGCTTATTGAGAGTTCGGTAGTAATGAGATAAACTTCTCCCGAGTGTTAGAGTAAAAGAGGATGTAGACCAGTTAGAGATAATGGAATAGGTTTATAACTTTCAAGTGTCAGCTTTAGACCTAAGGCGGAGATGACGAGATGATAAATCAAGTCAAGTGTTTGAGAGTAAGATAGTAATGAGTTCCAGAGAGTATCGGGAGATATCTTTTCAGAGGTCCTTTTAGTAATGGAGTGAAGAGGAAGAGGAGGATGAGGTTTTGCTATGACAAATAGCTAAATGAGAGCCCTTAGTTAGTTCCGAGTAGTGATGTGGGAAATTATAGTTGGTATGGAAGATATGATAAGAGAATGAGAACTTCTTAAGGACACTACAAGAAAAAGGCTTATTTAAGACCAACGTTTGGCAACCAGTCAAAAAAACTAGTCCCTAAAAATGTACTTACTAGGACTAGATTTTCATACGGTCCTTATTTTTTAGTATTTTCATTTTAATTCGAGTTGTTGCAAAATTTGTTCGCTGAAAAGAAAATATTCCGGTCCCTAAATAGTCTAACTAACGTGAGTGGACTAATATGCTATTTAATAATGCAAAAAAAAAAAGAAAGAAATAAATCGTCTCTCAAATTTACTTTACTCTCATCTCTTTGGAAGCCCTAGATCCCCGTCCTTTTCAAATCTCCAAAATTCATCTCAGATCTGTCGTTTTGAGCAATTTTAATGATCTCCCGGCTATGAGATCTTCTACAGTAGGTAACTAATCCTTTCACAGCTTTCTTTTTACTTCGATGAAGCTCTCTCAAGAGATATTCATCCACTTTACTCTTAAACTTGAAAAGAAAATGATTTTTTGGATAGATAAACTTCTAGCACTTTGTGTGGTTGAGAAAATTTAAGCATAAGGTTTCCTTTTTTTGGTATGTTGTATATTTTTTCATTTGTTGATTCAGTGGCT